>CAUYSK010104201.1:0-14781 GCA_963575035.1 Avahi laniger
TGCCTTAATTTGATGAAGAAGGAATGCTACATTTGGTTAAATTATATTATGATAAAGAGAAGCTGGTCAGTTCTCAGCATGAATTTGAAAGCAAATAATTTCCACAAAAAAGGACTATGTATTTAGCTAGACAAGTAATTACATTGTGGTGCTACTATCTCCCCTGTCTCAGATTAGAAAAGAAGAATTCAATTATCACTCCATTAGATCAAAAAATAATTTTAGTGATATGTTCCAAGTGAATTAATTTATTCCTAAACAGATTCTAATAAATTTGTGGATTAACCTTCATGCATTTTATTGATTAAAATCTTTAGTCAATGCTTTCACTTAAAAGTCAGACTTAAACCTGTTTTACATTTGATTCACATTCTCTTCAATATTAATTTCTTTCTTAAATTATGCAGTACATAATATTTAATTTATAGCAGAGAATAATTAGGTTTCTTGTGGAGTTTAACCAAATTACTATAATATATTAGTGTGTTTCTAGATAATGCCATGGTTTAATTTCTATTATTTTGCAATTAGCAATAGATATAAATATATAGTAAATGTGTTTATATACAAAAATTAAAGAAATAACTATATGGTGGGATGAAGAGACAGGGTAAAAGAGACAAGAGATATGATTAAGAAATTAAATGGCTATAGACTTTTTTAAACTTAATTTTCAAATTCAATGGCTTTTATTTTCTTTGCTTGCCTTATTGCCTAGGCTAGAACCTTCGGTAAAATGTTGAATAGAAAAAGAATGAGAGAAGACATCCTGGACTTGGTCCTAATCTTAGAATAAAAGCACTTAGTCTTTCACCATTAACTATAATTGTAGCTTTAAGCTTTCACAGCTGCCCTTTACCAGATTGAGAAAGTTTGCTTTTACTGTTAGTTTGCTAGAATTTTTATGGGGAATGGGTATTATATTTCATTAAGTATTTTTTATGCAGCTAATAAGAAATTACATGTTTTTAAAAGTTTTTTGTTATAGAGAATAACATCTATTTATTTTCAAGTGTTAAGCAATGACCTTGCATTCATGATATAAAACCCACCAATGCATGATGTATTATTTTTTTCATACACTTTTTGATTCCATTTGCTAAAATTGTATTTAGCATTTTTGCATCAAAGTTCATAAGGATGAGTGTTCTGTAGTGTTCTTTTATTATAATGTTTTTGTGTGGTTTTGGTATCAGGTTAGTCCTGGCCTCCAGAATGAGCTGGAAAGTACTTTAACCCCTTCAATTTTCTGGAACAATTGTATGAAATGTTATCTCTTTTTTCAATATTTTGCATGATTCATCAGTGGAGAAATCTGAGCCTAAAGATTTTTTGTGAGGTTTTAAAACTATAAATTCTATTTTGTAACTATATTTAGGACTATTCAGGTTATCAGTTTCTTTCAAATACCTTTGACAGTTTGTGTCTTTCAAGGAATTTGTCCATTTTATCTAAATAGTCATATTTATTGGCCTAAAGTTGTTCATGATATCTTCTTATTATCCTTTTGATATGTATAAAATCCATACTGATGTTATCACTCTCATTCCTGTTATTGGCATTTGGTGTCTTCTCTCTCTCTTTCTCTTCTTCCTGATGAATTAGGAGAAAGGTGAACCCATTTTATTTATCTCCTTAAAGAACTAGGTTTGGCTTTTATTGAATTTTTCTTCTTGTTCTTGCTTTTGAGATTTGTTAGGCAGCACCAACATAGCGTTTAGGTTTGAGCTAATTATTCCTTCCTTATTAATTCCTTGAGTAATTTTTTTACAATCCATGCTAATCAATATTGTGCCGAGTATTCAAGATATCCTTCTGTAGATCTTTGGATATCCATCTCTTTTCAGGCTTACTCTGCGGTACTCTGTCCTGCAAACTCTAGTTGACTTTGTCTCTCAGGACTGTTAACGTTTGTCTCTGCAACTCAACAGGTTCCTCCTGGTTTGTTCTGCCTTGTGCAGTAGCCTGGGAATTCTTATAACGAAGTAAGCTGGGGAAATCATAAGGCTGATACTGTTTCTTTCCATTTTCTCAATGATCATTCTACTTCATCTCTGCTTTCCAGTGTCTTGAAAACCATTGTTTCATATATTTTATCCAGCTTTTGTGTTTTTTCAGACCTCAGAATAAATTCAGTTGGTATTGCTACATGTTGACAGAACAATCTCTTGTTCAGAATCAGGGAAACCCATTTATTTTTAATTCTTGAAGTATATGCCATGTATGATTCATGTCTTGATATTCTATCTCTTTTTGATTCCAGATTTTAAAATATTTTGTTTATTAATTGTTTGGTACTCATTCATTCAAATGATCCCTTAGACTGAATTTTCATGTATAAAATAGAACTTTTCTAACAGCTGTCCTCGTATCCTTCCCTAATTCTACCAAGAAGGGCTCTGGGCATGTCCATGGGCCTTGGAGATTTTGCAAATCACTGACTCAGAATAAAGCCCCAAGAACTCAGTATTCCCTACTTTTCCAGCCTTATATATTTTATATTCTCTCTCTTCCTCTTATTGAAAGGTCTCTAACTATATTGGATTGAGACCCTACCCTTATTGATCTCATTTAACCACAATTACCTATTAAAAGTCTTGTCTCCAAATATAGTCACATTGCGGGGTAGGGCTTCAACATATGAATTTGGGAGAACACAGTTCAGTCCATAGTAGATCCATGCTGAATAAGTAAGAGTAATTTTGCCGATAGTGTCTGGATTGGGTTAGGCAAAAGGAAGGATAGCGTAGAACAGCAAATGTGGGGGCTCTTCCTCATATCAGTATTTCAGTATAGAATTATGAGTGTCTTTAACTTTCTCTTTAAAATTATACTGAATTATTGAAATTAAAATATGAATAGGTGGGGAAAGAAAAGAAGAGGAAGAATAAAAGTATATCCCTCCTGCAACCAAATTAAAGGACAAGAATAAGGAACAGTAGTGTCTTTTAGTCAAACAATTGAACTGCAGGCATCTGACTTGGATACATGAAGATTCCATATACATATACTCCACTGTTAGGTAATAATATTTTCTAACTTGGAATTAATATCAAAAACACTCAAGAAGGTCTTAAAAAATATAATTTATTGGGCATGATATTTAGAGACTCTAATTTAGTAGAGGGGATATTATAATGGACTCTCATGTACCTCTAATACAGCTTTAACAATAAACATTTTGCCAATCTTATTTTATCCTCCCAAGTGTATTTTTTTAAAATCATTCTAGAGCATTTTAAAGCAAATCTTAGATATCATCATCATTTTTACCTGTAAATAGTTTATTATGTGTCTCTATTACTGTATATGTTCTATGAGTTATTTTTAAGATAATCAAGTGACTATTAAAACTGTCAAAATAAACAAAACTTTAACTGCATAGAATACCCTATCTATACTAAAATTTTCCCAACTATCTTAAAGGTATATTTTTTAGAATTGGTTCATTGAGATCAAGACTTGAATATCTCTTAAGGCTTTTATTTGATAATAAACCCTCTTTTTTCCAATGTTATCTGATACATCAGCAAAGCCACTTCATTTATTCTGCAGAGAGTAGAATGCAGCATCTGGATTTATCTGAATATTTATGACTACTACCTCATGGTGTTGCTTACCTTGTTTCTCTGTCCCCTGCCGTTCTTGTACACTGGGGCTTATATTTAAGACTTGATTCAAGTTTAGGATTTTTTTGTCTACTTCTTTGTCATTAGAATAATTTCCACTAAAAATACACAATCAAAACACATTGGAGCTAATTAGCTTCTCTTGAATGTTACACCATTCCTTTAATATAGGGTTTAGCCTATCAGTTTCAGTTTGGCTTCAATTTCTACATATTGTGTGACTTTGACTGAATTTTTATGGTTTCAAAATCAAAACTATACAAGCAGGTATATTCTCCGAAGCCTCATTTCTATTCCTATATTCTCTCCAAGTTCTCTGTTTCTTCATATAAAGTAACCATGTTTGATTAATTGTTCTTTTTATTTTTATAGTTACATCTTGAAAAAATATGCATGAATGTTTATGTGTTCATATTGTCAACATCCCTATTCTATAGTAAAGGTAGCTTACTATAAACATGTTTCCGTGTCTTTTTTTTTCATCTTAACAATATTCCTTTGTCTTTTTCCTTTTTTTTAAATCTTTACATTACATCCTAGATATATTGAATCTTCATGTCTTATTAATTTATTGGGTAGTTCTACCATAATTTATTTGATTGATATTCTATAATGAACAAAAGGCCTATTTCCAGTTTCTTGTTATTACTAATATACCACATTGAAAAATCTCATACATATATTACTTTATTATTTTGTATTTTTGCCACAGAATCTTAGATAAATTCCTGGAATTGACACTTCTGACACTAAGAAAAATAAATGTTTATCTACTTTGGATAGAGATTTTTTTCTAAGTTCCCTTTCACAGAAATTTTATCATTTTGTACTCCCACTAGCTACAATATCAGACTGCCTATTTCCCTCACAGCTATAACGATGGAGAATGCAGTAAAATTTTCATATTGTTAATTCAATATGTGAGAGATATTACAGTGTAGTATAATCAGTGCTTATGTTGTTATAAAACAGGTTGAGTAATTTTTCATAAGATCAATAATAAGTTGCAATTATTTTTATGTGTACTATCTTTTCAGGCACCTATATAGTAAATAAATTTCAAAAACTATTCTGATATTCAGTCTTAGTTGGTTCCCAAATATATTCATACAATAATACTGAACATATTAGATAAATTAGAATATACAGCATGCAGAACAATTAGAAGCCATGATGTTCTGTGAAAGTAATTTTTACAATTGCAATCCTAAATATTTTAAGTCATGGTTAGAATTTTGTTGTAAAAAGAATCTACAAATCCCAGTGTTATTTGTTGAGAAACATTGAGAGGAAAAGAAGTTCAGCCAAAGTGTCTTCAAGACTTCCAATAATTAGAATAATTATTGCTCCTTATTACAAAAGTAAGGGAGAAGATTGAATAACATTTATAAATCAATTAATATAAAGGCTCAAGGCATTTTGCTCAAGGCAAAATAAGTAATTATGTATGTGTAAACTGCGTGATCAAAGACAAGAAAGACCAGGGCATCTTGGACATGAAGAAAAATATCAGTAGGAAATGAGGAGGAACTAAATGTATCATTCCAAGAGGGATGAATTCTGTCTGGAAATCAATAGGAAAATGCCATAGGCTTTTGATTTTGGGTGGGACATGGTTAAATTTTGAATTTTTGTGTATCAGTGACTACTGCTGATTGACTAATGCTCAGCTTAGAAAATTGTTGATGCTCACTGGCCTTCCCTGTACTTCATGAGGCTACCTGTATGCATTTCACATCCATCTCTGAGGTTACCTTCTTTGTTATAGGAAGCAATATCATAGAGCCACTGAAAGAAAGGGCTATATCCTTGCTGGGAAGAAGTGCACAGCCATAATTCTTCCTATAATAACTCCAGGTTTCCCATATTCATTTAATCAGTATTTATGTATTGAGCCTCTACTGTACACAAGAATTTGGCCAAGCACTGAGGAAAAAATACTTTCAACAATTTTGCTTTGTAGAGATGAAAGACTAGACATGCTTTTTAATCAAATATACATTAAGACATCTCAGTAATATTGAAGATTAAATAACATGTAGAGGTCCTGCCTTGATGCCTCCAAGTACAATAAATAAATACAAAATAAATCCTTTATATTAGTCTCAAAGAAAAGTGAGAGACTTTCTAAGGGATCAAAAATGAAGGAGAAAGGAAACATCAGAGAGGTTAGGTGGTACAGACACTTTTACTGACCTGGTTTAATAGGGGAGTAGGGGAAAACAGAGGAGAAGTTTTAGGATTTAATAACCAAGAGGCTTGCACTTATAGGACCTTATACTCAACTGAGTAAGGTAGAATTGATATGGCCCATGTGTAAAACTTAGAACATTAAAGATGTTAACACAAAGAGAATGAATAAATATGGAAAACCCATGCAGAAAGAGATACCAAGAAAGATTGCCTATTTCAATTTAGGATCTAGATAAGGAAACAACACAAAAGAAAAGTCCATGCCTAAGAATTCGTAATTACAGACTTGCTTTCCTGTAGGTTTAAGGCCAATTTACACTACTTACCTGTACTCATAAGCCAGTAAATGTATGTAAAAATTGCTATTGTGATGACTGTATCCCAGGAAATTCTAAGCCTAAAATCCTAAATTACAAAACTTACTAGGAAAGAATCTAACATGTTTAAGGTTATGAAGACTAAATAAATAGCAATATCAGACCCCTTACTATTTCACATAGTATAATTATCAGATATTGACAATAAGGTAACTGTGTTTAAAGAAGAAACTGCAGGCGCACATGCGCACGCACCCACACACAAAAAGACCCCAATATACAACAACAAACAGCAACGTGCACACACACACACACACACACACACACACACACCAGCTGGATTTGAATGAGCATCAAATAGAAATTCTAGAAATAATCAATGTTTCTACAATTAAAAACTCAGTTGGTGATCAGTAAATCAGATATAGCTAAATAAAAAATTAGAATTTGCAATATATATTAGGAGAAATAGCCCAGAATCCACATGCAGAGAGTTGGAAAATATGGCAGATTTAAACTCATCATAACAAAACATGGAACACCAAAGACATAGAGGACTTTAAAAGCAACCTATGAGAAATGACTCATCAGTAGTCTATTTCTCAACAAGACTGATAGAAGTCAAACAGCTGTGGATATATTTACCTAGAATATATACCCTAGGACCAAGTACAGGAAAATGTTTGAGAAAAATACATTGACAAGTGGCAAAACCCTGGATTTGATCCCAATTGGACCCTGGGACAAGGGGACACCTCGTGGTACATGCAGTGCTCTGAGCCACAGAGGTACACGTTTTTCTACAGTGGCATCACGAGTGATGTTCACGTGACTGAGCGGCTGATCAGAGTGGGCATTTTGCTGGACCGCAACCACCAGAGGCTGCTGTTCATAAATGCTGAGAGTGGACAGTTGCTCTTCATCATCAGGCACAGGTTTAATGAAGGTGCTCACCCTGCCTTTGCACTGGAGAAACCTGGGAAATGTTCTCTGCACCTGGGAATAGAGCCCCCAGATTCTGCAAGGCACAAATGATCCTTGGCTTTCAGAGTTTGCAAGAGAAATAATTTAAATTTGGGGGGGGTCTGTTGTTCTTTTTCTCGAATGCTATACATTATTCAAAACATCTCCCACACATTCACACTAATGATAGCTATGTGCACAGCAGCAAGCACCTGAGCACAGCCCAGAATAAAACTTTGACTTTCGGAGCAGCGTGTGAGTAAAGAGGATGAAAACAAACACAGCTCTTTGGTTTATATGCGTTTGAGTTCTTTCCTAAACTAAGAGGTCTTACACTTGAGTTGGGAACCAAAATAGAGAAATAGACTTCTACCTGTTTTGTTGATCAAAGAAACCCTCTGATGGACAGGTTGGAGAGAAGAGAAGGTCGCACTGGTCAGGCATCTCCTCTGACAAAGAGACATGGACGTTTTCTACGAGAAAAATGTCCCCTTAGTTTGCTAAAGGATGATGAATCCTAATCATTAGACAAAGTGTTTTAACTGAGCTAAATTTATACTGTACTCTTTTGTAGTAATGTATACTGTAGAACATGAGCCTCTTTTCCCTGAAATTTTAAATGTAGAAAAGACTTTCCAGCATGGATTACTGTAAGCAAAGTCTGCCCTTTCCCACTCATCCTAGCTCAAATCAGTCACTTCACTTTTCTCAATCTGATTGTCAGCTCTTTGAAGTCATAGGCATGTATCATATACATTCTTGTGACTTGCGTAGTTCTCTCTAAACAGAGGGAATATAACAGTTTCATGCAATTTACTTTTAACAAACTTGAATCATTATCAAAAGTATATATATATATATATATTATATACTGTCATTCCTTGATATCTCCAGGGGATTGATTTCATGACGCTACTCAGATTCCAAAATTTGTGAATGCTCAAGTCTCTTAAAGTTGGTCCTTTGTATTGAGTTACACACTCAAAACCCACGGATACAGAGGACTCTACTATATGTATATGTTTTATGTATATGTATATAGTTTTTATTTTCAGAAGCCATAGCGATCATTTCTAGAAGTTCTGTGTGATGTTCATTCAGATACAGCTGATTTTGGTGGTGGTAGTGGTGGTCAGAGTCACACTTAGTATTGTTTTGTATAAGCTTTCAGTCCCAGACTGAGATGTTCACTTTATTCATTTGGCAATAAGCAGTTTTTTGTGTGTTTGAGCAAAGGATTGTTGGAGCTTTATGTTTAGAACATGTAATGCTGTATAGGGCATGCAAAATGATTTCTATTTCTTTTTATATTCCAGAGTTCCCAGTAAAATGTTGGAATACAGTAAGTGTTTAGTGAATTCTATCTAATTTGCTATTCATCTCCTTGGTAAAAGAATAACTGTATTTTCAATTTTACATAGAATAACATTAAAATGTGAGTTTCTTTAAGCTGCTTTTAATTACACTAAAAATAAATGCTTATTTCGAAGATATGAAAAGATGGAGCTAAACAAAATAAAATCATCCAGATTTGCTACTAAAGATAGCCACTGTTAACATTTTGTTTTCTAACTTTACAAATATTTTCTATTCATGATCATGCACATATAGAAATATAAAGCACACATGATGTATGTATATGTGTATATAAAAATATATAATTGATATAATTTACATAGTGCTTATCTATATACATGCATATTATTTTATAACCTGTTTTTACTCCACAATGCATATTAAAATATTTACATATCAATAACAATATACTTTCACGTATAATGCTTGCATGGTATTTTATTTAGAGGCATGCTATACATATTTAACTTATCATTTTATTAGATTTTAAGTTCTAATTTTCCTCACTCTCATGAATGTTATGAGAAACTTTTATTTTATATGCATTCTTTTTGAAGTTGTCATATTATTTTTTGGAATATATTTTTTAATTGTACTTTCCAGGTTAAATGAGATAACTATTTGTAAAGCATTAACAGAAAATTGAGCCTATATTTTTCACTCTCATCAGCAATTAGAAAATTCTGGAGATGTAGTACTCTACCACTTGCAAGTAAAAACTCAGACTTTTTTTCTCAATTAAGTTCTTCCACAAATGTAGGTTACACAGGTTAAACTCTGTGTTTTCCAAAAAACATCTCTCAATTTTCCATATTTGTAATTTCTCATTGATTGAACAAAACTAGTACTAAAATTTTTTCCAAAAGCTTGATTAGATTATTTTCCAGCTACCATATACTGTGAGATCACTGATATAGATAGATTTAGATATAGATATAAATATGGATGATATAGATATAGACATATTAATATATATATACATCATATATACATATGTATGTATATATGTCTGGTATAGTTCTATTTTGTTTCTCTAAGTGAACTTGGAAAACTATAATTTTAAGACCTGCTTCGAGAAAATCAAGCAAAAATGATGTGGCATTTGTTGACTTAGTATGGCCTTTATTATCTTCGAAATTAATTAAAATGCTTAATGTTTGCTTCTCTGAGTTTAAATACTTACCACTGTCCCAACCAAACTGAAAGCGTGAAATTTCACATTCCATTCAGAGAGGCTAAAGAAAATTGCATCCACTATGTTGAATTTATGTATAGAAAAAAAAAAAGACAAATTTTGTGTTCTATCAGTTAAGCACTTTCTGAAGTACGCTGTTTTATTTGAATCTAGCCATTCCACCTCCTCTCTATTTTATCCTGCACGAAGCAATTATAACCCCAGATTGCTACATGGTCTGGGAGCACCAGGAAGACTGTTAACACCTCAGCTCTCTGGCACAAGATCACACTCAACAGCTTATTAAGATTCAGGCGTCAGCACCAATGACTAGCATGCAGCACCGGCCTGGGATTTACTTCCAACTCATTTAATTATAAAAATCAGTGAACTTCTGGAGCTGGGCCAGGTGAGAGAAAATGAACCTAGCCCAACTGACGTTTCGTTTGTGCTATCAAGACAGTTCAAGCCACCCTGCCTAAAGAAACTATTGCAATCCACAAGACCTCAAACTGGCAAAAAGGTGAGAATAAAAAAGTCTGCAAACTTTGCCTTTTGCTAAAAACTAAATACATGACCTAGGTTTGCAATTATACTAAGTCACAATGGTGTCAAACTTTTTTGACCATCACCCACAGTAAGAAATGCATTCTATATTACAACATATTACACACACCCACACACACACATACACAACACACACGCACACACACAGAGAGAAACACATATGCCCCACAAAAAGTACTGTCAACAAGAGTTTCTGAAGAAGATACAAGAAAAAAAATACATGTTGTAGCATGGTGCCTAATATTTAGTAGATTATCTCAATAAGTATTAGCAATTTTTATTAAATTATTATAGAATCCATCAAATCAAAAATAAGTGTAATTTCACTATAAGGTACAAAAAGGGAATTTATTTTGAAAAGCAGTCAAGATGTCTCAACACAAGGTATTTCAAACTTACTGGGAAAATGCAAAACAAAGCACGGTGATTCACAAATGAATAGTACAGAAGGTAAAGCTCACAGATATTTAGAAATGAGAATGACACAGTGACCTAGGGAAGTGTCATAAGAAGCACCTTTCGGACTGGGTGGAAAAACAGAGTAAATACAAAAAGAAGAGCTCCAGTGATTGGAGAAGGATCAAGAAGTAAAAAGTAGTCTAAAGAGTTTCCTAATACCAGCAGTAAGCATAATAGAAAATAAGTAAAAACAGAAACAGATTTTGCATTCTAACTGTCCACCAATGAGCTGTGTTACCTGGGGCAAATTAATTAGCTATCACAGGCTATAGTTTTCTTGTTCACAAAATAGAATGATGATGATATCAACCTTCTAGGGCTCATGACTCCTAAAAAAAAGTCAATGTTTTAATTTTAAGAAATGTCAGCAGTTTGTACAAAGTAAGTCATCAATAAGTGTTAAATATTATTATTGTTAATGTTATTATTCTCCCTATCTGTATATAAATGCTACAGTTATATTACTGCAGTTATTTTGTTTCTCTCTCAATTAGTAGACACTGAACACCAGTTCTCCTTCTCTTCATTGCTGCAATTACGGTGTTTGCCAAAGCAATAGCATTTATGTAGAAGGTTACTCTTATTATTCGCCATGAGCTAATTTTCTAAGTGATAGGTAGAAATTGTCCTCCAATAGATGGTGGATGTCTAATTATTACCCTATAAAGGGATATTGATTCATATATTAAACACTTGATCATAAATTTTTTCCAGACTTCAACTTTCTCTTTTTTTTCCCAATCGCACTACCGTTTTCTCCATCATTGACGCTAGAAATTTTGCACAATTATTCATTAAGTATAATGCAGGAGAACACGAACAGAACAGGAGTAACGCATCCACAAATGAAACAGAAATCGTCTTCTGAACTGCAGACAGCTACACATTCATGCCATCCCAATACTGTATTCCCACAAAGTGTAATACTTTTTAGTTTTCTTCATTAAATGCATTGCAACATTCTTTTGATTCTATGCCACAATATTTTTAACATGCATTTATTTAACAGTAATATATTCAGAGTCTACAATGTTACAAATGTCATATTTGAAATTTGAAGTTGTTGACACAAAGTTTAAAAATAGACAATATCAGTTAAAGAATTCATAACCTATACCAAAGAGAGGAAGTATAAGTTATTACAAATTTGTTTGATAAAATAAAAGATATACTTGGATCTAATGTGGCCATGGATGGGATGGGGGTAAAAATGATCATCCAGAGTGAGGGTTGGTGTTTCAAGTAAAGAAATGATGACCTAATCTTGAAGGATATATGGGAAATAATCAAGGAAACTGTTTGCTAGGACTGTCATACAAAGTATTAGAGACTAGGTGGCTTAAACAAAAATAAGTTATATTTTCATAATTCTGGAGGATGAAGAGTCCAAGATCGAGGTGTTAGCAGGTCTGGTTTCTCCTGAAGTTATTGTCCCTGGCTTGCAAATGGCCGTTTCCTTCTGTGTTCTTACATGGTCTTTCTTCTGGGCTTGTGCATGCCTCATGTCTATTTTGTCCGTCCAGATTTCCTCTTCTTGTAACAACATCAGTCATACTCAATTAGAGCCCACACTAATGGTCTCGTTTTAATGTAATCTCTTCTTTAAAGTCCCTATCTGTAAATACAGTCACATTCTGAGGTGCTAAGTGTTAGAGCTTCAATATATGAATTTAGAAGGAACAAAATTCAGCCCTAATAGAAATCCAGTGAGTTTCAGCCTTTCTTTAATTCATTGAAGTATAATGAGTTCTGGGGCAATAAGAAATACATGTTCTGAAATATCACCATCTTCTGCAAAATCGGCACAATGAAAACTATAGGGCTATGAGGATAAAAGGGTTGGGACATAACTGACACTCATGAACTTTATCAATAACACATACAAAAAGAGATAGGAACCTAATAAAAATGGTAAAATAGTTTTACACATTTTAAATGCTTGGAAAAACATAAATACTACAATAAATATGAAACTTTTATCTTCAGAAAGACCTGAAAGTATTGTGGAAATGGGCTCCGGAAGGTTGCAGCTTGTGAATTATTGTGAAGTGGTGGAAGGAGATTGTTCTGAAATAGGATTTCTCTGAAATGAAAAGTTGTAACATCAGATGGGGAGGGGCGTGGCTATTAATATACACAGGGAATTAAGGTAGCTGGTAGAAGTGAAATGTGTACATTTTGCATATTTCAATGCTACTTGCTTCTTTTTGGTATAGTTTTCTGTGTTTGCCTAGTGTTTCTTGAGGACAAAATCGTACACAAACAAGCATGGAATTTATGTTATGCTTAATTGTCAATTATGGCAGAACTGACTATACATGAACATAATTATATCAAGCATCTATGATGTGCAAGATGCTCTGCTGAGCTTGGAGGAAAGGAAGTGTAAAACACAGCCCCTGCCCACAAGAGGCTCACAGTCTACTAAAACAAATAGGGAAATAACAATCAGACTATTACACTCTATAATTCAATGCTTTAGGAACTCTTAACATTCCTGTATAGTTGGAGCAAAGTGTGAATGTAGTTGGGGAATGTGAACTGAAGTAAAGTCTTCAGAGAAACAATCAGGAGAAAAAGACAATCTGGATTTGTATTTCAGCTTATTTCAGCTCTGTCATTTTCTTGCTTTGTGTTCTTAGACATACTTCTTCAGTGCTCTCTGCCTTACTCTCCTCATCTATAAAATCAAATGACAACAATATCAGCCACTCTTTAGAACTATTGGGAAGAGTAAAAAGAATTATACTTCAGTATATAAAATGCTTACACAATGTCTGACGCATACTGATTAAGCATTCAATTAGTGCACATTGTACTTACTGTCAGTATCTTTACTATTATTAGTGCTATTAATAAACTTATTATTATAATTATCACAGATGACCTAGAAGGTCATACAAGGGAGACTGACATACTTCCTGGAAGCAATGGAAAACCAGTATAAGAAATTAAGCAGGGGTGTGGAAGGAGGAGCCAAGATGGTGGATGAGAAAAGCCACCAGTTGAGTGTCTCTGCAAAAAAGAAAAATTTTAGAAGAAAGAGAAAAAAATAAACTAGCGAAAAACATAGAACAGGTGAGGGTCAGAAGGAAGGGTGCCTGAAACTACAGGAGACTCCACAGGAAGACGTTGCAGAGGAGAACTGGAAGGAGAAAGAAAGGTCCCCAAGAGGCTAGGAGACCAGTGACAAGGGCAGGTGGAGCAGATAACTTACCCTTCCCTTGCATCTCGGACTATTGGTGGGCTCCTGAGCGGTTGGAGAGACCTGCCGACATCAGCCCAGAGATGGCTGCCGTGAGTGAGCAGTGGCCTCTTGTGGACTCAGCACCAGGCTCCCAGCCCCCTTTGGACAGCTATCCACACGCAGACCTGAGCTTATCGGCAGACAGCATACTGCTCCATTCTCTCCTTCCCCTTCTCTACCCATGGGTGCCCAGAGAGACAACTTAGCCATCACACGGAGGCATCTCCAAGGAACGGGACCTTTCCTTTTGGGGCCCTACAGCAGAATGAGGGGTACTAAGACTGTGAGCTCCCTGCCCACCAGCCCTCCCAGGTGCTGCTTGCCTGGGGACTTCAGGAGAGTGGGGCAAATCCCAAGATGGAGTGAAATAGATCCAGCTTGGGCACCCTGTAGGTGATTCAAGACCAGCATCCCTCCCCCTGGCAGGGTCAGGGATTGATCTCCAGGGCCGAGGGGACAGGGTCTGCAGACCAGAAGCCATACATCGAGGTCATGATCACACTCTCCCGGGGCACAGAAGAGAGATCTGTGAAAGAGCCTACTGAGGAGAGTGTGCCTTCAGGGACAGATGAATGTGCCTGAGTGGCAACCCTCCTCCCAAAACAGGGCTGTGCACCCAGCTCAGGCTAAGATCTTGGGTAGGGAACCTCCAGCCCATGTCACAACCAGGGGAGATCCATCGGTCTGAGGTCCTGCTTGCTGGCAGAGGCCTGGGAGAGGCAATGGAGAGGGGAAGGGTGGAATGGAGTGAGCCCTGCTCCAGAAGTCAGGTCTTGGACAGCCCCAATCCCCAAGCCCAGATTTTCAGCTGAGTGGAGCCATTTCAGCCCCTCCCAATCGCTTTGCATAGAAGCAAAGAACAGACTTTGACCCCTG
>CAUYSK010104202.1:0-16712 GCA_963575035.1 Avahi laniger
AAAGATTCTTTTTTTCTGATTTTATAAATTACAAATAAATCAGGCTGGGCGCGGTGGCTCACCTCTGTAATCCTAGCTCTCTGGGAGGCTGAGGCAGGCGGATTGTTTGAGCTCAGGAGTTCAAAACCAGCCTGAGCAAGAGCGAGACCTCATCTCTACTAAAAATAGAAACAAATTAATCGGACAACTAAAAATATATAGAAAAAATTAGCTGGGCATGGTGGCGCATGCCTGTAGTCCCAGCTACTCGGGAGCTGAGGCAGGAGGATCGCTTGAGCCCAGGAGTTTGAGGTTGCTGTGAGCTAGACTGATGCCACAGCACTCTAGCACGGGCAACACAGTGAGACTCTGTCTCAAAAAAAAAAAAAATTACAAATCACAAATAGAGGTAAAAATTAATATTCAGTCCTCTGGAAATTTTAAAAAAAAAAAGGAAATCACATTTAATTTGAAAAACTCAAAGTTTAAGAAAGAATTTTTTAAAAAAATCCTTGTCTTCATATAAAAATGTCTTCGTTTTTTCACATATATTGAAATAGTTTCTGTTACTTAATGTCTTTTTTAATGGTTGCCTGATATCGTGTCAATTTTTTCAATACATAAAATTATTCTCTTATTAGACTACTGAATTATTTTCTCACATATAATATTATTAATAACTTTGAAATGAGACCCCACAGGAGACTATTTTAAGTGATAGTTGTACCAACTATACTTTCAAGGTCAAGGCAGAACCCTGACCTGGCCCAGTAAAGCCTGGTTTGGAGCAATATTTCTATTTCATCAGGTTCCAGGACACATTTCTGGAAGAAAATACCATTATGAAAGCTTGGTGTTCTTGGGAAAGTAAAATAACTATACTTCATATCCAGTTTTTACTTCTTTATTTACCTTTTTGTCAAGCTCTTCCATCAGCACGATACCTGTATTAATGTTGTTAGATGTTATACGTTGTAAAAGTTTCCATAAGCTACCAACTTACTTGTATTTCCTGGGATCATTCATTTTACCTAATATCTTGAAATTAACATCTTACAGAGAAAATCTTAAATCACAAAAATGCCATTTGATTCTTGGGCTCCCTCACCTCCTAGGAATGAAAAAGATTACTATTTTTAAAAATGTTCATGGCAGAATGCCTAGGTCCACTTCATGAAATACAAATATTTGTATTTGAGCCTAGTTTGAGAATAACTGACAAAAAAATGTTTTAGAAAAGAGGTGTCATAGTTGCAGAATTCATTTTTTCCAGCATGCTCTAACATTTCTTGAATCGAAAGGTGTGAAGACATGGTTGCCAAAGCAAACAGACGTGAGTGGCGCTGTGTCATTAAATGTCACGCTTCTGATTTGTCATGTATTATCTCAAAAAAACGGATTTTCCTATTCTTATGCTTTTGTATTTTCTCCACTGGGCTACCCACTGAAGGTTTGTGGCATCGTTGTTTTCCCAGTGAAAAATTGAAATAGAAATTGCTTTTGGACACTTTCACAATTATATGAATTAACAGTGGCCAAAACCCTTTCACACAGAAAAGGTGTATTTGGCCGTAGAATGGTATTTTGATGATAACTGGGGAAGAGAATGACATGAAATTACTGAAGATTTGTAAATGACACTTAAAAACTGAAGCAGAGAAAGCTGGTGAATTGTTGCCTATGTTGCAAGTGTTTTACGCATTCCACTTTTGGTTTTCTTTTTGTTGAATTATTGCTTCTTGGTATTTTCAAAAGATAGCATAAAATATCTGGGTTTGATTTCTTTTCTGAAAGATAAGATGTAAAGTGCAGACTCATCAGATTTACGTTAGGATGGATGCAAGCTAGGCGCAGTCTTCCAAACTGGTATATCCTTCGTTGAGAACTAGCTTGGGTGTTGTCAGCGATTTAGAAAAACATTTTCATGGGTGCTGCCTTCACAGAGCAAGGTGTAAGGGGCCAGATACGGATGTTTCAGAAATGTAAGTTCAGTGGGCTGCCATCACTGTGGAACCCAGACAAATCATGCCATCTTATCTAAGTGAGATGTAAAACATGAGTACCTCTTTGATGTTAATGTGTTTTTGCCATTTTATTAATTGATGTAAAGTCTCTTATGAGTTTAAATTTAAGGGAAATCATTCATTGAGTTCTGTGTACTTTATATATGTATTAATGCCTCTTTAATACTCTTTGAAATATGTGGTTTTCAGTGTTATTTCCACTTCCCTGGCAGGGAAATGAAGGCTCAGAGGATGTGTGTAGGTCGCCCAGGATCACAGCTAACAAATGGCAGTTCCAACCTTAGTTCCAGAGAGTAGAATCTTTACTCTTGTCTCCTTCAGGCCGGGGATTCCGGGTCTAATGTTCTCCACCTGCTGTGTGCGATCACCGTGCACCTTATTCCAGAGGCTAAATGTTAATGTCATGTCTGCGTCTGACCTGGTGACTCCCTGATTGGGACCCAGACTGGCCCACTGAGCAGCAGAACAACTTTATTAACAGAGATGCTGATGTATTTATTTTTTATTTACTAGTAATAAATGAGGCATTGAAATGTTGTTTTCAAATTTTCAGGACTGTGTTCTTTTTCTCCTCTCCTTCTTATAACCACAAAATGTCCTCAGAAACAACACAGTTAAGATAAATTTTTATCTCTTAATTTTAGAGACCCGCGCTTACTTTTCTATTCGTAGCTTGCATTAGCGTGATTCTATGTGCTGAGATGGACGCCGTACCTATTACCATGGAAGCTGGAATCCCAGCGTTAGTAACTGAACTTGCAACACAGAATATGAAATTAGTCTCCTATATGTGTCTTCTCAGTTTTCAAAACTTAGGGCGTTCACTAGCAGCGTTGTGATGATTTATACCATATTACATTTATACTATATTATATATATATTATTTGTGTGTGTGGGAAATATGTGTATTTCCCATTGTACTTACTACTCAAAGGAAAATAAGAATTATTAGCTTACATTGAAGTAGTAAAAAGTCTTTTCTATGGGTAAAACCATGTATAAATTCCCTTTTCTACAGAGCCAAAGGAGAAAGGTAAGATATAAATCCATCTCTTATAGGGTGACCGATCCTTTACAGACCCTGAGGGGGCAGTGACAGACAGTGTACCCTCTGATGGAACACATCAATGGGAAGTCGAATGTGAATAACGTACATTTAGTAAAATTGAAATTTTCCAAGCCTGATGTTTCTGTCGGAAGTAAGCATACCTATCTTACCAGGTTTATTGACATTTCAGCATCGTCGTGTGATGTGCTTAGTGCTGTGCCTCCCAGCCGCCTAATGTAGGCTGTCAACAAGGAGTAGCTACCGTGGATTGTTAGTAGACTGCTATAAGGAACAGGAACAGTTTTGGAGACTCAGTCATTATTAGCAAAGAAATCATAATGGACAGAGGCTAGGAAAGTGCACGAAGCCCACACTGTCTCATGGGTTTGCCTAAAATACAGGAAATAAGGGAAAATGGGGGCAAGGAAATCTCGATTCTTCACTTAACCTTGCTTGGCTTTGTCTAATGCATAGTTGACCGAAGAATTCAAAAGTGTGGTTTGTTTAAGAATAGGTAGAGACTTGAAAAGTAAGCCTATGTTACCCTTTGCACAATTTTTTTTTTTTTTTTGACATAAAAGGATATCATCAGTCAGAAAATTTGTAGGTTTGGGAAGTAAAATTTTAGAAAAAGCAAAGGGAACCCTTTCGGGGACTTTTGATGTAGATCTCTCATTTCAGGGAAGCTGTGGGGACAAGCTTCCCAAACATTTGACCAAAGCCACAGACCTTGGCATGGCCCTCTTCTGCCTTACAGAATGAAATAAATTCACAGAGAAACAGTAGGGACATTTTAAAGGAGAAAGCAGAACAGTTAGCTAGAATGAGTGCCCTCTCTGGAATTAAATATTACAAACACAGGAGGTGGGTAAGTATCTGATTATGAAAGAGATTAGGATTCCTTAAGATCTTCCAAGATCAACAGTATTAATGAGGTTGAATTTATGATAGTAGATTTCAGGTATTTAAGAGGAAGCCATGAGCGTGGACATTGAATAGAATAAGACACAGGAATCCGGGAGTACCAGCTATGACTTAATGGAATTCCAGTTCAGGAAACAATGCAGGGCTATTCTAATGAAGGTGGGGAAGGGAGGAGGAAACGGGAGGAAGAAAGAGCTGCCTGAATAGCTGAGACAAGAATGCCACAACAAAGTGGAGGAGTGGCAGAGGGCCAAGGAGGAACACAAAGGCATAGCAGCAGCGCAGAGTCCGGGGAGCTGCGCAGAATGAGAAGCAACTTTCAAAACACATCAAGGGAAACATTCTTTAAATATATCAGAAACTACAGGACAGGGAAATGTAGTTTCTCTTAGGTGGAGGTGGGGAGTGGGTTTTGAATGACATCGGTAGGTCAGGTTGTCTATTTTTTTTTACCCCCCAAAGCAAAACTTCCTTAAGAGTCTGGTAGTATTGGCTAAGAGTTGAGGTGTAAGCAAAATTATGGGAAGAGCTGACGAAAGCCTGTTTTAGCAGACTGCTTATATATATTAAAGTCTGTAGGCACCCACGGCGTCGCTATCAGGGTGCTGAAATATTTGTTTAAAATGAGATCCCCATAGAGCACCAGTCGTAGAGAGAAGATAGAACTAAGGAAAGAGCAACATGTCATTTTTATGTAATATGGGCTGAAGAATGGCCTCAAAATGACAAATCCGAAAGCTTTTATGACCTGGAAGAAACTTTGGGGCAGGGCAGGGTGGCAGGTGGCAGGCAGGTGTCATCACAAAATCGATTGGGACATAGCTTGCAGGCCCGAAGGTAGCAGGTCTTACCGATGTGGTCTGAAAGAGACAGCGTGCTGTCAGACCAGTGCAGTCTCTCTGTGACACAGTGGCAGCACTGTAGATTGAGGGCAAGAGAAAGATGTCATCTAGTTTGATTTTTAGGAGTGCCGCCGATGTCCATCCACATGTCACACCTATCGGACCACAAAGAAGTGACTGTTTTCCCACTGTCCAACTCTTCGAGGGGCTACCTCATTAGAACGCATCAGAAGTGTGTTTCAGTCGGAATTAATGGTCATAACAGAGGGGGAGAGAGAGGGTCATATCAGGAAATGTTCTAAGGCAATCAGGGCTGGATCCAGTGCTTATTCAACATGTTCAGTAACCTGTAACGTGTGCAGGAAACACAGGAAATGACCAGGTTGGTGGCAGGGATGGGAAGGAAGCAGGGAGGAGGGGTTTAGGATCACTGGTCAAAGCGATTATGGACATTTAGAGGCATAGTTGAAAACAAAGTAGTAGCAGGTAAGTCAAGGCAGAAAGGCAGGACGTACAGAGAGTACTTAAGGT
Organism: Avahi laniger; assembly: GCA_963575035.1. Classification (NCBI taxonomy): domain Eukaryota; kingdom Metazoa; phylum Chordata; class Mammalia; order Primates; family Indriidae; genus Avahi; species Avahi laniger. Next base: position 5,349 of record CAUYSK010104202.1, read on the forward strand.
TCATGATGATGAACGTGTGCTTAGACATGCACGTTGAGTGTATCTGAGAGCGGCATTTTTTTCCCCAAATGCAGTATTGAGTGAGTTTCTTTCTGAGCCCTGTAAGTTGGTCCTTTCAGTATCAACTGTCCTCTAAGCAGAGTTAAGAGAAGTCCTTGCAGGTATAAGCTCAAAATCAACAGGCCAACCTACAAGGTCAAGAAAGAAAGCATGTGTACTAAGCTCAGGTCTTAGCCTTAATGGATCAGAAATCTAGTCTTAGCTCTACAAGTAGAGAAGCGATCGGACTCATTGAAAGAGCCTCAAAAATGGTTAAAAGATTGGGAAAAATAAGGCTTCCAGGCCAAATAAAACTTGAATTTAATGTGGAAAAATGTTGAGAGATAAGTTATTCATGTTAGGTATGCGAAGAACTCCTAAAAGCACATTGGTGACAGCTTTTCCATATTTCTTTTAATGACACACTGAGAGGGCAAAGGCTTAAGAGAAGATTTGGAATAGATTTAAAAGAAGATAGAAGACTGTTGCTAAACATTGAGATAAGTGAGTGAGGGAGGGTGTGTGTCTGCTTCCAAGAGATCTTTAAAATTATGAGCAAATATATTTTGGGGATGAATACATACATTTATAAAATGTTTGAGTTTGCACTCAAAGTAGAAAATGAAGGAGATGAGCCCTCTCATCTCTTTCAGCAATATGTCAAAATTTGTACTTGTTTTGAAGGACTCAGTCTTTTGTAAGAAAGTTTTAATTGGCGTTTTCCTCTTCCTAACCACAACTGTGTGTGCTCAGCTCTCTTTTAATGGCCATGTAACTCTATTAGAGCAGCGTCTGTAGATTTTTATTGTATTTGCTTACTTAATCAGCAGTATGCCTGGTGTCCCTCAGTTCTGTGAACCGAACACGTCCATCCTGCACCCCATTGTGACTTGAGTTCCATCAGTGTCTGGCACGTAGGATTTGTGCAATGAATGATGGGTGTTTAAAGAAGTACAGGGCAGAAAGTCACAGGATTAGAAGGTTGTCATTTTCAGAATGATCTGTGGAGGCTGGAATATTGCTAAAATGTATTTCCAATCTTTGTCATACTGCTGAAGTCCCACCGCTGGAAATATGTGTCACTTGACTTAAAGAGCTTCCTCTCTAACCATCTTCTTTTAAATGCAAATGGAATCCACACAAAAACTCGTACATGAATGTTCACAGCAGCAGTGTTCATAATTGCCAAAAAGTGGACACAGCCCAAATGTCCATGAGCTGATGAACTGATGAACAAAATGTGGTATATCCAAAACAAGGGTGCTAACACATGCTATGACATGGATTAATCTGGAAAACATTATGCCATGTGAAGGGAGCCAGTCATGGTGGACCACTTATATGATTCCATTTCTGTGAAATGTGCAGAATAGGCAAATCCGTAGAGATAGAAAGTAGACCGGTAGTTGTCTAGGGCCAAGGAAGCTAGAAGCAGAGAGGGAATAACCACCGATGGGTATGCAGTTTCATTATAGGATGACAAAAATGTTCTAAAATGGATTGCCATGGTGCACAAGCCTGTGAATGTACTAAAAACCATCGGATTGTGCAGTGCAATGGGTTGGATGCATTCATGGGAACACCTAGCACCATGGTGACAGGGCTCTATCAGAAAAAGGAGCACAAAAAACCTAGAGTCCAGACAACACAAAATTCAAAATGTTTCCTGCTTTCAGGTTTTGCCTTTGGCTAGCTGTGCTTAAGAATTACAGTTGGCAAATACCTTTTCAACAAAATAAGCACGTAGAGTGCTGCTATTTCCCCTTAGAATGTGTGCAGACCTAATCTTGCACCTAGCACGTTAGATCTTAAGTGTGGGTTTCTATGTCTGTCTCCCCTTCAGGACATGGAACTGAGCACTGTGACCCCATCCTGTTCAGTGTTCTGTCCACGTTGATTATGCCAAGACCTGGCCCATGGTGGGAGAACCATGGATGTTGCTGAGCTATCTCAGATATAAAGGCCTGGGGAGATTTAGCTTTAAGAAAGGACGTACTGTATTATGAGCTTAACAGAATTGCCTGCTTAGAAAATATTTTTAATATTTAAAAAAAAATTAATACTCAAATGATTTTCCACTAGGGGGGCCAGGACTATTCAATGGGGAAAGGAAAGTCTTTTCAACACATGGTGCTGGGAAACAGGATCTTTACCTGCAAAAAAAAAAAAAAAATGAAGTTGGATCCTTTATACTGTGTACAAAAATTAACTCAAAATGGATGAAAGACCTAAATATGAGAGCTAAAACTGTATAACTCTTAAAACACAAGGGAAAAGTTTTGTGACATTGAATTTGAAAGTGATTTCATGAATATGACACCAAAGCACAATATAACCAAAGAAATACAAGACAACCAAAGAAAAAATAGATTAATTGGACTTTAAAACTTTTTTTGCATCAAAGGATACTGTCAGCAAAGTGAAAAGGTCACCCACAGTATGGGGGTAAATATTTTCCAATCAGGTGTATGATACCTGATAAAGAATTGATACCCAGAACATACAAAGAAGTCCTACAACTCAATAACAATAACAATTTTTTTTTTTTTGAGACAAGGTCTCCCTCTGTCACCGTGGCTAGAGTACAGTGGCAGCATCATATCTCACTACAACCTCAAACTCCTCGGCTGAAGCCATCTTCCCGTCCCAGCCTCCCGAGTAGCTGGGACTATTGGCGTGCACCACTGAGCCTGGCTAATTTTTTTTATTTTTAGTAGAGACGGGGTCTTGCTCTTCTTGCTCAGGCTGGTCTCAAACTCCTGAGCTCTAGTGATCCTCCTTCCTTGGCCCTCCAGACTGCTAGCGTTACAGGCATGAGCCATTGCACCCAGCCAACAATAAATTTTTAAAAACATAGTTAAAAAAACAGTTAAAGGGCTCGAATAGACATTTCTCCAAAGAAGATGTACAAAAAGCCAATAAGCACGTGAAAAGATGGTCAACTTTGCTAGTCACTAGGGACATGCAAAATCAAAACCACAATGAGATACTATTGCATGCTTAGGTTGAGACATTCACATATGCAAGAGAGAGACAGAACGAGAGGGAGGGAGGAAGAGAGACAAATAACAAAGTGTTGGCCAGGATGTGGAGAAATTGGAATATTGCTGGTAGGAATGCAAAGTGGTGTAGTCAATGTGGAAAACAGTAGGGTGATTCCTCAAAAAATTAAATTGATCTAGCAATTTCACTTCTGGGTATATATCCCAAAGAAGTGAAAATAAGGAGTCACACAGATATATGTGAACATCCTGTTCATAGCAGCATTATTCATGATAGCTATTATACAAGGTGGGAGCAACCCAAGTGTCCGTTGATGGATAAATAAACAAAATGTAGTGTGTACATAGGATGGAATATTATTCGGCCCTAAAAGGAAGAAAATTTTGACACATGGTGCAACATGGATAAACTCTGAACACATTATGCTAAGTGAAATGAGCCTATCACAAAAGGACAAATATCCTATGCTTTCACTTACATGAAGTACCTACAGTGTCAAATTCACAGACAGAAAGTTGAGCGCTGGTTGCTAAGGGCTGGAGGGAGGAGGATGGGGAATTATTTAATGGATACAGAGTTTCAGTTTTGCATGATGAAGGGTTCTGGAGAAGGATGGTGGTGACGGTTGCACAACAATGTGAATGTACCCTTAAACACGAAGTGGTAAATTTTATGTTATGTATTTTTTTAAAGTATAAAAATTATTTTCAAATGAGGATGTTTATTTATGTAGACAGAAGTTGCCCACAAAAGTCATATACTGCTTGTTCCAGCATAAGTCTCCTCCGTGACTTCTTCTAGAACACAGCAAGGACCATCACTTCAGGATTACTAAGTGAACCACACAGTCATTTACCAAATTTACAGTAGTGTTGAAAACACTGTTGGAAACCTGGGACGTGTTAGGTATCATCTGGGCCAGACTCTATGAGATGTCATAACGTTGTTTTTGTTGTTGTTATTGGAGGTCCAATAATTTTTCCTACTAATTTACTTGCTACAGCTCTTTAAAAATATGTTTATAAATACCTACGTTGTATTTTTGCAAGATGTGTCTCATGAGCTATGTCCTAGTAGAAACCCAAAGACTTCCTGATAATGATGGAATGTAATTTGGGTGCTTGAAAACGAGTCTGGGAAATTGCCCCTGTGGACGTGCTGTTTCTTCTGTGACCTGTGGCTTCCCATCTTGGCTTGGACTGCGCACATGTGCCTCGCTCTACGGAGCATGACAAATAGCGTTTTGTTAAACGTTTTTTGCATTTGCCTTTTCCTGTTTTTTTTTTTTTTTTTGCCAGTTTCAGCAATACATGGGACGTTGTAATCTCTCCAAATGTTTTCTAAATTTAACTTAAGTGAGTCTGTAGTCTACAAGGCAACCGGCAAATGCCCTTTCCAGCATGAGAGTCTCAGTGTCCCACCTGCCTCACTCAGTCCTTTTGTCACCAGAAGTTCTGAATAGTTTATGTCCCAGTGTGAGTAATTTTCTAGATTCTTCTGCCAAGGCTTTGTTCAGGTTATTCTAAAGAGATCTGAAACAACTGTCCTTTTCTCAGAAGTCTGAGGTAGAACCCACTCTTACCCGCATGCTTATGAGTTCTCTGGTGTCTGAAGAGCAGGACCTTTGTCCCTTGCAGAACACTTAACATCCCAGTATAGGGAATCTGGACCCTAAGCAACCTCTTAGCCCAAGTCCTCCAATCCTGGAAGTTGACATGCAAGTGGCCCTGAAACAAATGACATCGACTGCCCCTGGCTTCTGAAGGACTTACAGATGCTCTCCACGCCCTATAGCATGTGCACATGCTGGAAAGCCCCTCGTGAAATTATTCATGCCTTCAAGCTGGGCTGAATTTAATCCTTCAAAGAGAGGCATCTGTCAACTTTTTATGAAGCTGAACCTATTTTATAATTTTGACCTTGATGTTCAAGAAGTTTCTGCCTAATCTAAAACTTTGAAATAGGTTATCTTTTCACATAATGCAAACTTGTTTTTTTTTTCCCCCTCATTCTGGAAGCAATACATGTTCCTGTAAAAATATTGTCAATTTGAGGTATTTTAAGTTTATTTCCTTTAGTTCTTCTATTTGTGGCTGGGAAATCTAGACAGAATTGATTCTTATAACATAGATAACTCTATGAAAGAGTAAGTTCATCTTAACAGAATCATGTGGAAGCTATTTTATAGAAGGACATGCAGAAAAATATAAACTAACATTTTAAGAATAAGTTTTATTGACACGGAGAAGGAAAACTTTGAGTCCAAGTGACTCACATTTAAATCCTGCTTTAATGCATGAACCAGCTTTTTAAAGTGAGTTTCTGAAGCTTGGTTTTCTTATCTGTAGAAGTGAAGGTACTGTATTTTTCTCATTGTTAACTCATGGATTGAATAAAATGCTACATGTCAAAAAACGTGAAAGGTATCTGATATACCTAGCAACATGGTAGCTTCTCAAATCTCTACTTAATCTCTTTCTTTTTGTTTCCACATATTATTCCTTTTTGTATATCTGTTTATTAGCACAGAAAATGTTGCTTTGGGGTTATAATCATTGCCATTCAATCATTGAATATATTTTTTCGCTTTTGGGCACTGTCACCAATTTTTGACCATTCTAATAGATCTTCATTTATAGTTCCCTAGTAATTACCTAATTTCAATCTAAAGAAATTTAGCCTTCTAAGTGGAAGAAAATCCCATGCCATCCCTTGTAAAGGATTTACTTCTCAGTGTGAAAGTGGCATGCTTGTGCTTAGCTTCAACCTCACATGGACCCATTAAATTGCTAGATTTAGAAACCGGTAACCTCGAAGGTGCGATGATAGGAATTTCGGTGTTTATCTAATAGCTACATGTGCAGGAACTGGGCCAGATGCTGTACATACATTTCCACGTTGAATCTTCACAATTCCCTGATGGGTATCGTTATCCTTATTTTACAGGATCAGAAATTAAGGCCCACAGAGCTTCGTTAACTCACTTGGGATGGCACACTAAGAAAGTTCTGGGCCAATGTTGCACCTAGGCCTGTTTGAGACTTTTAGTATTTTCCACCATCTAATTGCATTTAAGGGTCGTAATTATGGGGGGTGGTAACCTTTTAGCATAAAGAACTTTAGTATGCCCCAAAACCAATGGGTGAAGTCTGTCTCACAAGGCAGACTCTCCCTGTTCCTCTGTCTCTGTCTTCTCTCCCTGTCTCCCTTACTTGTCACTGTTTAGAGTGTGTTAGGAAATAGAGCTAATTCCAAGGGTGCCAAGTGTCACAATGCTGGGGAAAAGACCTGCTGCAGGCTGTGTGGTTCCATGTTGAAGGAAAGGAGCATCTAACCGTCCAACTGGGGCTTGCTCTCCCAGCCATTGGGATTTGGCAGGAGAAGGGCTGAAGAGGAGAGCTGTCTGATTTGGTCCCTTTCCTTGGAGGAGCGTGACTCTGATGCTGCCACAATTCCTCTCCTCTTCCGGATAGGACTGTTGCAGTTCCCTCCACCCCCATCTCTCCCCTCCCACCCTTGTAGCACCTGTCACCAGGCTGAAGCCAGGCGAGACTCCCTTGGCCCGGGCAGAACGATCCATTGTGAAGTTTACTCTTGGGAATTTTCTTTTGCCCCAAACTGCCCCAAAACAGAACGATCTAGACAGCTACCTTGTGTAGTTGACCGCCTCACCTTTACTGGCGTGTTCTTTCCTTCTGAGATACCAACCTCATAAAGAATAATAAAGTTCACTTGGAAATTATTTTCAAATAAGTAGAAATGCCTCAGCAAGATACAGCCTTCTAGTGGGTGGGAATATGCTTTGGGTGTACGTGTGCGTGTGTCTATAAACGTGTCTGACACACGTTACGTGGAGATAGTTCTCTGTCGTGCAATCCTAAGAAATGCAGATCCTTTTCTCTCTGATGCTGCGCTCTTACTGCCCTGCAGATACCGTGTTATGCCCAATAGCCTGCCAAGTCCATATGGGTTAGAGCTGCCTGTTATCCTTCTAGTACTCCTGTCAAAATAACCATCATGGTGCAAAAGCAAAGCCAAGAAATGCATCCTCCATGGGCTGAAGCTGGATGCAGTGGCCAGCTTTCAAATGAACTCTTTTTTATTTCTTTCTATTCTAGAAACATTCCACAGTTGTAGGTAATAGAATTCCCTTTCCCATGTCTAATATGTGGAGGCAAAATCTTTAGTAAGACCCTTGTTGAGATGGAAGTCACAAGATCAGCCTGGAAGATTGTCATGCCTAGATGATTCCTTCTCCTAAAAAAGAAGCCTCATAAGTTGTTTTTATTTAAATTGGATGTTTCGTTAGTCTCTACATGGAGGGCATTCACCTTTTGCTTTTCTCTTCAGTGGAGACTCGAAGTATTTCCGCTTCCAGGTTAAGTGTAGCATCTCCCCTATCTGAACCCAGTGGGCCTGGGAAAATTTTATGAAGTTTAATCAGAGAAACAAAGTGTACTTCCTTTTGTACTCTATGTCACATCCTGTGGCTCCATTAATATTTATTTTCATGAACTGAGGTTGTAGTTTAGATTTCCTCAGTACGGATTGTAGAGCAAAGAGCATGAAACTGGTGTTTAGGAGATTTCAGATTTTCCACTGGTTTCACCAGTTGCTCACTGGTGACTTACACAAGCTGTAGAACTTCGACTAGTTCCAATACCTTAAATGTGGGAGTTGAACTGGGTCACCTCGAAGATTCCTTTTAGCTTTAACATTCTAGGATCCTAGGAAAAAAATACAGTTGCATAGACTAGGAATATTGTTTGTTCTTAAAGTATTAGCCTTTATAATAGATGTTGTTTGAAAAGAGAGCTGATATTCAGATGTTGGACAAATAATTACAATTGAAGGAAGTCTACCAGACTGTCCTTGCTGGCATGAAATTATGCCTGAAGGCATAGCATTGTGTCCTTTGCAGCCAGTCAGCTCGTTTTTGAGAAGCACAATAGCCCGTAGACATCATAGTAGCTGGTAAGCTCCATGTGCAAATACACACAAGACCACAGTCATGGAAAGTAACAGCCTCAAACATCGGAACATAGCAATAAATTCAGATGTGGGAAAAAATTGAGAGTCAAGTGATTGTCACCAAGCCTAAGCATTTTCATTCGAGAGACCTACCTTACATACTGCCCCAGTTTAGTGGAAGACTCTGAAAACAGAGAAGATAGCAGCTGACAGCAGAAAGAGGACTAATTTTTTGAAATTAAAAATTTTAAATGAATTTTTCCATAACATACACACAGGAAAATCTTTGAATCATACAATAAACCATGGATATACTGGCAAAATTAAAAACTTCTACCCTAAATTCTCCATCCTTCTTTCTAAAATTAACTATTGTTAATAGGTTTTTGTTAGATCCTTTCCTAAAATGGCATATGCATATTTCAACAGATAGATGCATAGCTTATTTTTACATTTATATAAATTATAATAATGTATGATTATTCTGTATCTTGCTTCTTTGCTTAATGATGCATCTTTAAGGTACTACTCCACATCTCATAGAGATATATCTACGTTTTTAATGACTATATTGTTTATCATGTGGATGGTCATAATCTATTAAATCAGTCTCCTATGCAAATTAAATGATAATTTCTCTTGTTTCCACATTTCTCAGTCTGCAAGTTCTCCATTTCCGTCTTTATCCTCTTTCTTAGGAAGGCAAAGCTTCGTTGGATATTCTGTTCCTACATCTGGATGTTATTTTTTTTTCCCATTGGGTGAATTTCTAAAAGTGGAATTAATTGTTCAAAATATTTACAAATTTTACCAGAAAGGTTGTACCAATTTGAGTATCCCTGAAACAAGTAGGAATGCTAGTTTATACTTGCAACTCCTGGATATCAGACTTTTTAACATTCTGCTAACATAATGAGTGAAAAAAGAAATTCATTATTTTGACTTATATTTTTAAAATCATTGATGTTAAAGTATATTTTCCTATGTTAGTCAATTGTGTATATATAAAATTCCAATTTGTGTTTTTGTACATTTTTAATTGGATGATTACTTTCTTTTGTATTGATTTGCAAGACCACATGATAAATTAAAGAATTAACTACCATATTTGATGCAACTATTTTTCCAGTTTTTAAATTTTGTTGAGATTTTTTTCCCCCCTAGAAATTTAAATTTTTCCAGTAATCAAATTCAGCAATCTTTTCTTTCATATTTCTCTTCTTGGAATTGTGTTTTTAGAAAGGCCTTCCCCGTTCCAATATTACATATTAAAAATTTGTGTTTTATCGTAGTGCTTTTCAAGTTTAACTTTCTTAGGTTGTAATATTTGATCCTTCTGAAGTTTTATTTTGGGGTAAGGAGTTTGATAGTGATCTAGCTTTGTTTGTTTTTCCAAGTGGCTAGTCAACAGTACTGACCGAATAATTAATCTTTTCCCCTACTGATTTGAAATCTGTGAGATCCAGATTTCTACTTGTGTTTGGGTCTGTTTCTGAGCTCTATGTTTGGTTCCTTTGAGCTGTTTTTTCCTTCTCCAATTCCAATATGTTTGAGTGACAGAATTTTTATTTATGGGTCATGCAGGGGGAAGATTTGCCATTGTTCTGCTCTGTTCACTGTTTTGAAGCTATTTAATAAAGGAATGTCTTTGTTTCTATTTTCTCTATTAATATCAGAATTAATGTTCATGCTGCCATTATATCATCTAAAAAGAATTAACTTTGGCCATCACATTAAGCTTAAGAAGACTGAATGTAAACAAAATTAAAAATAAATAAGATGATTTTTAAAATGGCATCTAAGAAGATTGTTTTTAAATGTCTTATCTGGAAATCTCACTTCTCTGACAGTGTTCAATGAATGTACTGTACCTGTTCATGCACACACTTGTAGGCAATCCACCAGAAAAGTATTAGTATTTCTTGTGCTTTGTCTCTTAGTATGTGGCATATCACATAGAGTTATGGGTTGCCCTGATCTGACTGATTTCATATAAAGGTCTTTGCTTTGGCAGCAGTTGGGATCTGTTCATTTTCTGAGGTGAATCTTGCAGAGCAGGAAGTTGAGGTTTTGGGGTAGATTCCAGGAGTCAGTTCTGACCTTATTGTTGGGGAATGTGGAAACTTAAAGCCTTCCTTTAGTTAACAATATGAATAGTGAAGGATTTTTTCCCTCTGAGCTGATTGGGTATTTTCTAAAAGAGGATGAGCTTTTAATAGCAGGAATGTAACTTTGCATTTTGCACATATCTGTACTTAAACATGGCCAGAGAACAGCCCCTGCTTTAAAATCTCCTTATTTGTACATGTAGTCTAAGGGAGAGCCCTTACTATTTATGTGGAGAGAAAATAAATGAGATTTCTTTCTATCTGTCTTCCATATGTTTAATGGTAGGATTGTGTCTTGGATCTGGAGTTAAAACAGACTGTGGATTCAGTGAGTTGATGCAATTAAGAACCATTCTTATCTCAGCATCAACTCTGCAAACTCTCAGAAAATCCAATATCAAGTGTCCAGGTGGTAAATACATCATAAGCTGAATGGGCAATTTGGTTGTTTCTATTCAACAGAACAAACAGGCATAGGTGCTTATTAGTTCCAGACCCCAGTCAAAGAAGCAATATGGGGGTGTGGAAAAAGGGACATAAATTCTATTGTCTTGGCTTCAAGTATTGAACAATCTTTTTACAATCCAACTACCTCGAGACACCAAGCATGGTAATTTCTTCACTGACAATTAACACTGAAAATGAACTGCTGTTTCTTCCCAATGCACAAAAAGGGGCTGTTTGAGAAGCTGTGACAGATCATGGCAGTTGCTACTTAGGGACAGCTGTAGTGCTTGGCTTTAGTTCCCCTCAGCATTGAGCACAGAGCCGTCCACTTAGTAAGAAAGCGACAATATTTATGTACACGTAGCATTCTTCCCAAATAAGAAGGGTAGCAGAAACTAACTGCAGGATACCTCAGCAAACCTATCCAGAGGGCATCCATATGCATCCCCACATTTGAAGTAAAAGCATGGTGCCAGATCTCCTGGAATCCAAAGATTGGGAAACCACCAAAGGGGCCATTAGGCTAAATAAAATGTACCTAAGATCTTCATTCAAACTTGATTGAGTCTAGAGCCAGTCCCCCCTGGAGAGAGCTGTTAGAATAAGACTTTACTTTGACTAAATCCACAAGTAAAGAATTGCCTCTGCAACACAAATGATAGGCTAAGAACAAATTGGGAGGCATCAGTTTACCAGGCTTCAAGCTATACTGCAAGACTATAGTAACTAAAACAGCATGGTACTGGCACAAGAACAGAGACATAGACCAATGGAACAGAACTGAGAACCCAGATAT
>CAUYSK010104206.1:0-18820 GCA_963575035.1 Avahi laniger
AGAGAACATGTACTGTTTGTTTATCCATTCCTGAGATACTTTGCTTAGGATAATGGTCTCCAGTTCCATCCAAGTTGCTGCAAAAGACATTATTTCATTCCTTTTTATGGCTGAGTAGTACTCGATGGGGTACACACACACACCCCGCATTTTAGTGCCCATCAATTCACTCACTCTTTCAGGAAACATATATTGCATTTCTATTGTGTGCCAGACTGGATGCTAAGTATGGTGGACACAGAGCTACAAAACAACGAATTCCCTTCATTCCAGGAGTATGGTAAGAGTTGTGATTCAGGAATGCCTAGGATGCAATGGGAAGGAACCTAAGCCAGATTTGAGGGGTGGAGTCAGGAAAGGCTTTATGAAAGTGTCAACTCAGCTGAATACTGAAGAAATGAATCACCCAAGGAAGAAATCCGGGCAAGTGCACTCCTAGGGAAGAGCTCATGCAAAGCCTAAGGGATGTCCATCTGATCAAGAAGAGCATCCCAAGCATTCCAAAATGGCTGGAGCATGAAGAACATAAAGACAAAGGGAGAGAGGAGGGTAAGGCAAAAGGCGTGAACCAAATCAGGAAGGGTTTTGTAAGCCTGTTACAGAGTTTGGATTTTACACCAAAGGTCACTGGAGCCACCGGAGGTTTTAAGCAGGGTGTGGTGAATAGACAAGAGCAACCAAGTGAAGGATGGATTGGAAGACGAGAAAATGGAAATGAGGAGGGCGGTTAGGAATGCTCATTATAGTAAAACTGTAGGAATCGAGGGCGCCGAGACAGGAGTGAGTAGTGTGGGGCAGAGGGGCTGGGATAGGCCCCCGGTTCCGCACTGAATGATTGGTGAATGGAGTGAGAGAGAAAACTCAGAGGTAAAGTGCATTTGGGGCAAGGAAAGTGAGTTCAGTTTCAGTATTAGTTGCAAGCTGGTTTCTGTCAGCAGGTGAATTTGTAAATCTGGGGCTGGGAAAAGAAGCTTGACCAGCAGTACAGTACAAAACTGGAGATAGAGAATGGAGGTAGATGCAATTGCCCTCAGAAAGCTTGTTCATGAAATGAGAACACTGTCAAGGCCAGAATCCTCCTTCCAGGACACGTGGGTTGACAGTGATGAAATCTACAAAGCCTAATAAGGAACTTCAAACCTGTCACACACTGAAACGTACCAGTGCTGGCTGGTATTGAACATTTACCAGGTGCCAAGCAGTGCATGGCTGAGTGTGAGTGATCTCACTTCATCTCATTTCATCCTCAGATCAATGTGTGGTGGGTCTCCATTTATTATCCTCATTTTTCAGATAAAAGATTTATAGATGTTAACAAACTGGCCCAAGGTAGCACATTAGTGAGTGAAGGAGCCAGGTTTTGAACCTTGCTTTGTCAGACTGCACACAGAGCACAAACCCTTAGCTAATGCGTGATGGTCCTATACCACCTACCACTTGCAGGAGAGAAAGAACTTTTCTTTTCCTCTGCTCTTTGCTAAGAAAAGAGGTAGTGAAGGTGCAAATGTTAAAAGAAGAAACAATGATGTGGGGGCTAGGGGAAACAAGAAGAAAGACGTGGTTCACTGAAATCACGTCAGAAACTGCCTCAGACACAGCCTGCCGGCACTGGGGGTGCAAAAAAGACAACGTGGGGCACAGATGTCAGTCCAATCCTTTCTTTCTAGATCTGACAAGCCCAGGATGACATTTTAGTCTAGTTCACGTCACATGGGAAAGTGTCATGCAGGATGTGTGGTCCAGGGGCCACGATGCCCAAGAACAACAAACTCTAAGGCAGGGTGAAACTTAGCCAAAAAAGCTTCTTTTCTTCCAGAAATCATGAAAAAAGAAAGTGCTTTTTCAATTCCTTGACATCAGACTAGATGATTCTCACATGTTTTTTTCCCTTCCTTTTTTTTTTTTTTCCTGGAAATCTGTATCTCAGCAGGGAGGCCTGGTTTTGTTTTCCACAGTTAGCAGCGTTCAGACACAAGCTCGGCAGGAGCCTGACCTCATCCCAAAGAGGGGGTCCTTGAGGGTAAAGTGCTGATGCGCCCCTTCCACAGAATCCCACACAGGGTTTGTGTTTTCTGCCTTGATTTCACATGGCTGACTGGATCCCACCATCTAAGGAACTGATTCTTTTTAAAGATGAGTGTTTTTCTTCACTGAACACGAGACTGGCCAGTACCTCTCTCTCTGTGTGTCTCATTCTCTCATTCTGTGTGTGTCCCATTCTCTCTCTCTCTCTCTGTGTCTCGCACACACACACACACACACTCCTTCCTTTCTAGCAGAATCTTATTGCCTTGGTGGGGAGTGCAGTGAAGCAGAAAACAAATGCAGGAAGTGACAGACGACACAAGCATTTGTCCAATTAGCAATAAGAAAATTACAAGCACTAGTGGTGACCACTCATGTTGAACAACCAGCTCAGCAAAGAGCCTTGCTCCACGTCTCTCTGATCTAATTAGAACCACTCATGCCATGAGTGACCTGCCTTCTCCTGCATTTTTAGCTTGCTGCAGTGCCCATGCTCTCTCGGGCGTTAATGAGGGGCACAGAGCCATCAACAATTTTGATTAAGCCAAGGACTATCAAGCTATTCAGATGTACCATATTTTATCAATTCTAAAACATGCTTTCCCCCTACATTTCAACACCTATAAAATCAGAATATGCCTTAGAATCCAGGCAATCATGGTATAGTTGTCACTGACTCTAAGCAGCAAACTTGGTTGTAGCTGTTCATATTGTCATTTCAACTGAGCTACATACATGGCTGCAAGATGAGTGTTGAGTTTCAATGATGTTTTAAAGGTCCTCAAAATATTGTCCTACGTATTGGCATTCAAACAATGAGCTATTATGTATGCAGAAAGATAGAAACAGAGGACTGGGGTATCAATTTGACATTAGTGAAGTAAATATCTGTTGTTATAGGAACAAATGCAATTTCATACTTTCTCACAAAGCAACAACCAATTCTATTACGAGACCTAAAAAAAGAAGAAATCCACAAGAAATGAAGTAGTTACATTTGCTCCACATCAAGCAATGCAACTGATAGTAACAGTAATTGCTGAATTCCTCAGAAGAGATGAAAGGAATTTCAAAGCAGTAAGGGGCTAGTATTACAGACTCAGTACGCATGCAGAACTACTGTTAAGACATTATGTCAGAGTTTAAAATAACTTTTCAATCTTAGAGGTTCATAAAGTAATGGTATATCTTAGATAGTTTCTTAGATTTGATGAAATATAATATGTCCCCAATAACTTTCACCCCCAGGAAAACACATAACTACCTTTAAAGTGCTTGAAAATTCATAAAAGACAACATCTCATTTCATGAGACAGTAGCCACTTGCTGACTTTGATTCGAGAGACAGATAGGTTCTGAGTACCCAAGGCATCATGTGATCTGCCCGGTAGCAGATGCCATTGTTGCCATTCCCTACCCCAGCTTCTTTGCTAACTGAACCCTGAGTTGATTCAAGGCTCAGGGGGTCTTGTGCTTCAGAGGAGACGTGGCCTTTCTCCATGTCAGAGAATCTTTGTTAACTGATCCCAACATGGTGATCTCTTCTCTTTCCCATTCGTTGTTTTAGGGGTGGATGTGTGACCTAGTTCTGACCAATGAGATGAAAAGGGATAAGAGTGGGAGGTTGGGGAAGATTTCTAGGATCTTTTGAAAAAAAAAGAAATTTGAGAAGAAACCTGTCTTTTCCACCTCTGGGCTTGGTGATGCCTGGAGCCACTGTAGCCATCGCTGAAACCATGAGGGAGACTAAATGAAGAGCCAAGTGCGACATTGAAAGTGGCAGAGAAGGAAAATAGAACCTGAATCCTTAATGACATCCCTGCACCCCTTTCTTAACCAAGCCTAAAGACTCAGAGTCTTTATGTGAGATAAAGACTTTGTGTGAGTTTATGTGAGATAGTAAACATCTTTATTGTTCGGTCAATTGCTAGTAATTGAGTATTTTGTTGCATGAACCTACAGACATGTAATTGATACGCTGCCACCTCCCCACTACTGCTGTGATGCCACCTTCCCAACAAGACTTCTTGAAAATCCCACTTGGGATGAATCAATAACAGTGTGGACTCTAAAATGAAGGATGCAAAAGCCCTGGTCAACTCTGAGCTGAGCTAGTCAGTCAACATCTACCAGGGTGTGTTCAACTCTGTGGACCACCCATTTCTTGGAGGATGAGGAAGGCACATAGTAAGAACATTGACAAATAGAACCAGGGCCTGTCCAAAGGAGGGTGACTGATGTTTGTTATTTTATTGAACAGATTTGTTAATAACCAAAATGATAAAGTGACATCAAAATCATGTGAGAAAAGGAAAGTTGGAAAATATTTTATCTCAGGGAAAAAGAATTTTGTTTGGGATGGGGGAGGAGAGAGTCTTCAAGGAACTGAAAGGGTAGCCTGTATGAGAGGGATGACATTGTTTCTGGATGGCCCCCAAGTGTAAAGCTAGAATACAGTATTGTAATTCATTCATTCAATCAACAAAACTTTATTGAGTTGTCATCTAACAGTCAGAGCCCACCCTCAGAAACTTACAGTCTGGTGGGGCAGATGGATGATAAGAAAACCAGCAAATAAATTATTACAAAGTGTGATATGTACTGTGAAGGAAATAAAATAAGGTGCAGTAATAGAGAAGAGGAGGAGAATTCTAAAGTAAATAGAGCAGTAAGAAATGACATTAACTGAGACTCAAACATTGAAAAGATCCTCTTCAGAGAGCAGGGAGGTGGTCATTTCAGGTGCGGAAACAGCATGTAAAAAGGCCCTGAGGCAGGAAGAGCCTGGACTTAGAATCAAGGCAATCATTGTATAGTTGTCATTGTGCCTGAGTGGCAAACTTGGTCACTACTGTTCATATTGTCGTCATTTCAACTGAGTTAAATACATGGTTGCAATAACAAGTGTTGAAGTTCAATGACAGTTAAAAAGTCCTCAAAATATTATCCTATATAATGGCATTCAAACCATGAGCTATTGTGTATGCAAAAAGACAGAAACACAGGACTGGTGTGTCACTTCGACATTTGACATTTGGGGCATGCCAAAGCCGACAGATTATCTGGAGTGAATGAGAGCCAGGAGGAAAGGAAAGAATAGGAAGATGGCGAAAAGGCCCACATGTTAGAGAGCTTTAGACCATCTAAAAGCTTGAATTTTACTTTAAATACAAAGGAAAGCCATGCCTTCCATTAAAGTCTTTTAAAAAAGTAGAGTGACATAATTCAAAATACATTTTTAAAAGATCACCAGCTATGGCTTGAACATTAGTTTGTTAGGAGAATGTTGTCGCTGTTCCAGGAATTGCTCATGGCAGGTTGGACTGCAGTGGTGGCAGCAGAGATGGAGAGAAGTGGACACATTCAAGACATATCACATTTTTTAGTTAGAATACAGGACTTGCCAATGGGGGCAGGGAAAATGAGTGAAAGAAGAAATTAAGGGTGATTCCCTAAATTTTTAGTTGAAACAAATTGGCAGATGGTGGTACCATTTATCAAGATAAAGAAAAAGGATGAATGAACAAGTCTGGGAGTGTGGGAAATGGAGTACTCGGTTTTGAATATGTTAATTTGAGATGCCTGTGAAATAGCCAAATGGAGGAGTCAAGATGGCAGTTGGATATGTGAGTCTAGAGCTCAAAGGAGTGTACTGAGAAGGACTTACAAATTTGGAACACATCAACCTATGGATGCTATTTAAAACCATAGATTTAAAAAAAATGGATGAACCCAAATAAGTCAAGAGTATTTAAGTAAAATATGGCTTAACACCAAGCCCTCTGGGTCCAAGAGACGGGGTAGAGGTGGGATGCCAGCCAAGGAAGGTTAAAAAAAAAAAGCAGGAGAGAGAAAAACTAGAAGTACATATTACCATGGAGTTCAACCAAGTGTTTCAAGGGGTGAGTGGTCAGCTATAGCAAAATCATCTGAGAGATCAGTAAATTGCTAACAAAGTAGACATTGGATTGACAAACTAGAGGTTGCTGGCAGCCCTAACAAGAACCATTTCAGTGGAGTAGTGCAGACAGGAACTATATGGGAGAAGGCTGACCAGTAAATGAACAGCAAAAAAGTGAAGACGGCTTTTGGAGACAACTTTTTCAAGACATTGGCCATCAAAAGTTTCAGGAGGTACAAGGGGAAAATAAGAAGAAGAAAAAGAAAAGCTACAACTTACTGAGTGCCTGCTATCAGCCAACAAATTGTCTCCAATCCTTACAACAACCCTAGATGGTAGATATTATTATCTCTGTTTTAAAGAAATTCAGTGAAGTTACAAGCATGCCTAAGATTATATAGCATATTCATTTCCTATGCTATGTAACAAATTGCACATATTTATCAGATTGAAACAACACACTTTTATTATTATTGCACAATTTCTGTGGGTCAAAAGGCCAGAAAGGGCTTAGCTGTGTCCTCCGCAAACCTGTAATTGAGGTATCAGTCAAGAATTAACTCTCATCTGGAGGCTCGACTGGGGAAGGGACTACTTCCAAGCTCTGTTACGTTGATAGAAGAATATATTCCCTGTGGCTGTAAAATTCATGACAGCTTTAAAGCCAGCACTGGAGATAGCAAGTCAGCTAAAGACATGGAATCTCACATAAAGTAACATAATTATGGCATCACCTTTGCCACACAATGTAATATAATCACAAGAGTGACAGTTCATTACCTTTGACATATTCTATTGGTTGAAAGTAAGTCACAGGACTCACATGCAAAGGACGAGGATTATACACAGGCACGAACACCCAGAGGCAAGGGCCATACACCTTAGTATATGTCCAGCACACACCATAGGTGGCTCTTACGGACTTGAAGAGCAGTTCTATGTTATTCCAATACCCATTTTCTTTCAATTTTACCATTGTACCCTTACAAATATAAGAACAAGTTTCCAAAAATGTGGAGCCTTCTGAAAATGGAATATACTGGCTACAGAGGTACTAAGTTCTCTATCATGAGAGATGTTCAAGCTTGAGTTGGACAGTCATTTGATGAGGAGGTGACTAAAAGGCCCCACACTTTAGTGAGGGTGTCATGGGGCAGGACAGGGGTGGAGGAAAGTGTTGAATTGGGTGGCTTTCAGGATGCTTCTCAACCTTGCAGTTCTGATTTTTTTCAGGCACACTATAGAATCACAGGATGTTAAGATGGAGAGGAGTCTTTGAGATGAAGCCCAGCCCCTACACTAAGATAAGAGAACTGAGGTCTAGAGAAGTAAACTTGTTTCAGGCTCAGTGCAAGCTTCTGGTGGTAGAAAATGAATACACATAATGCCTGTTTTTAAGAAGCTTATAATCTAATTGAGAGAAAGTAGTAAAAATACAACATAACATACAGTAAGTTCTATGATGAAATTATGTTTAAGGTACCCCAGATATCAAGATGAAGAGAGGAACCTCAGGAGGGAGGCAGATGATTTGGTCAGATTCAGATCAGTGGGCATCGATGTACCTAAGAGACATCCAGGAGATGCTATCTAGTACAGAACTTCTCACACAAATCCACCTAGAGATCTGGTTAAAATACAGCTTTTGATTCAGCAACTCTGGGATGGAGCCTGAGATTCTTCATTTCTAACAAGTCCCCAAGTGGTACAGACACTCCTTATCCTCAGACCATGGTCTGAGTAGCAAGGATCTAATAAGGCGGTTAGAAAAGCAGGTCTCAAATATCTGCCCTTCATTCGTTCCTTTTCCACCTCATTCTGCCATCTGTCTCTGAACTGGAGAGACTGGAGGCCAGTGCCAGATAAGGAGGAGAGACGCTGAGGGGATTTCCAGATGGGAGCACCTTCACCAGAGGCCACGGGGGACAGCCATGTTACCTGCAAAGGAAAGATGCCTTTGAGTTGATGCAAAGAATTCATCCACCATTTCTTACCTTCAGTTCACACTCACAATCCTTCCTTTTTAAGGGAATCCAAAAACAAATGATAGCCGACCACTGCAAGATTTAGTAATGCAGATTGGTGTGTCTGATGAACGAGGAACTGTGGCTTTGACATAATAGACAGGTTTCAATGCAGTGGGTGAAAACCAAAAAGAGGTAGGTAGAGGGTAAGACACTGAAAGGAGAATTAGAGCTGAATGGAGAAGAAGCTAGAGCTAGAGGAGAGTGTCCTAAAACGACCTTTCCCTTTTTCAAGATAGCATCTAGACTCACTCTAGATAAGAATAAATTCCGAACCTGCTACATCCACAATTCTGTGAGACTATTTTATCCATCAGGCACTCTAGGCATGGCGCCCATGTCATGTGAGTTCTTCAGAGACCTACAGAAATGTTTGAGGCCAGAATACAAAACTATTGACTCCCAAATGTGAAAAGAA
The DNA here is from genome assembly GCA_963575035.1 of Avahi laniger. Taxonomy (NCBI): domain Eukaryota; kingdom Metazoa; phylum Chordata; class Mammalia; order Primates; family Indriidae; genus Avahi; species Avahi laniger. The sequence continues at coordinate 8,369 of CAUYSK010104206.1, forward strand.
ACCAGCAAAATGTAAATTAATAAATGTTTATTGCCAAAATACAATATTATTTAACCTCATTCATTGTTCATTTTAGTATTCATAAAAATTTCATTACATCTGAAAACCATTTGTAAGTTAGATTTGCTCACCTTTCAAAAACTCCTCAGTAAACATGATGATCACCAAGAGATCCTAGCAAATTGTCAATTAAGTAAATTTTCAGTAGCCAATAACTTTTAAAGAATCATACAGAATTTTTACAGCAAAATATATATATTTTTATGCAGGCTTTGGAAGTATATTAATACATATAATGTGATGTAAGGTCTGACACCTGGTGCCAGCCTTAGAATGTGACCATTCCTTGTGAAAAACTGAAGTAATATAAACTTTATAATATAAACTGAAAAAGGAAAATGACTGCCCAGATGACAATAAATGTTCAGGTGAAAATTATGGAATTCTTAGGGTTTTACTCAAAGTGGTCTAAGGATTTAAAAAGCATGAATTCATTCACTCAGTAGTATTGATCGAGCACCTACTATGTGCAGGGCACTATTCTGGGCAAAGGAAGACAACAGTAAAGAAAGCAGCAGACAACGATGTAATAAAAGAGTAACTTGAAACAAGGCTCACTGAGCCTCGCTCTTCCCACCCGCCTGAGATGGGGCCAGGGAGCCTGACTGAGGGAAAGGGACCTTCCTCCTCAGAAAGAACGGAGAAAACTCGCACTGATGAAGTGCCTACTGTGTGCCAGACTCCATGCTAAGTGCTGCCTATTTCATTATCTTGTTTAATCCTCTGATAGCTCTTTGCGGGCCTGTCATTTCATAATAACAACAAGGAAACAGGCTTGAGGGCTTGGCCACCTGCCTGAGGTCAGATAGCTGGTCAGTGAGCAGGCCAGTTGGAATTTAGACCACAAGGCTCCCCTCGGACCCCGTTTCTGAGGGGCAGCCACGCTACTGCATCATACTTGGGAAGTTCCGTGAACTGGCATGGTCGGCGAGAGCCAGGGAGATGGGCCGAGCTATTGGTGTTGTGCCTCTTTGGCACTAGGCAGGGGCACTAGCCCCACCCAGGCCCTGGCTCTGTCAGGGAATTCTCAGAGTGGCCTTGAAGGTTCTGCATGTGCTTTGTGTCTGTCCTCACTTACCTCCCCCTTAAATGAACATCTCTCTGGCCTGGAGCTGCGTGCTCCCATCACTGCTCCCCAACCCCCAATACCCCCAACACCTCTTAGTCCTTCCGATGGGTATCTGTGGCTCCAGCAATGCTTTGCCGCAGGATCCGAGCTCAGTGTCCTCCACCTCACTGGCAAGCCTGCAGGAGTGAGGCTTCCTCACTCGGGGCCCAGCGCAGGCCAGCTGCTCTTCCAGCAGCCCCCTCAGCAGTGGACAGGCCTCTCCCGGGCCCTGCTGCCCAGCTACCCTCTCGGCTTCTCTCCTCCCTATGTCCACTGCTCCTCTGGGGTGGCACTGGGCCTGTCTCCTGGGCCAGACACCAGCAGCTCTGGGAATTGGACATATGTCAGGAACGACCATCCCACGGGTTTGACTGCTCCCGTCCAAGCACTCTTCCCTGAGGGTCCTCCTCCACGGGCTGCTGGTGAAATGATTCCGGACCCCAACACCTGTCTCTGGTGACCGAGCTAAGGTCCCTAAAAAGTGAGTTGGCCTTTCTGTCTTTCTGCTTAGTTTTCTAGCTTTTATCCCCTTTTTTTTGCAAAGTACGTAAGGATGAAGAAAGAGGCAGCAGTAATTATGGTTTTTCTCCTTCTGATAAAAGAGCTGTACTAAAAAGAGTTTGGGGGATTCCTAGACACAATATTTGGACTTCCCCCTGCCCCCAGCCCCTGAAATAGAAGTCAATCTTCCTGTCCTTCTAGGGGCAGCTGTAGGTGCCACGCTAAAGGGCTGCTCAGAAGCTAAAGTGAATCGCAGCAAGTGAAACCATCCTGTCTTGTAGTAACAGCAACGGATCGCAGCCCACACCAAAAATATACCAATATAAACAGACTCCCTCTCTCCCTCTCTCTAATCGGCTATCTGTAGCAGACAGCACCAGTCACCTGCCCAATATCCGTTCCTCTCGTCTTCCTCATGTTGAAGACCTTCATTTCCAAGCCTCCTCTCAGCAAGGCAGATCTGACTGGCCGTGTCTGCTATCCCGCCAGCCTCAGGATTTTGCACAGGGTGACTCGAGATGCGGCAGCCAAAGCAGACTTTCAAAATATGACATCCACCAGGTTAAACAGACCCTACGAGTCTCACTCCTTTCATCTATTTGGAATTTAATTTTATAAGTGATACTAGACATGAGTCCTCTTTAATTTTCTTCCAGATGGACAGCCTGTTGCACTCATATTTTTCATTAAATAAATCATTCTTCCTCCACTGAACTGAAATCACACATTTTCATATGTAAAATTCTCATATAAAATGAGACCTATTTCTGAATTGTCCATCTGTGTTCTAATGCATAGAGTTATCCATATGCCTATATCATATGACTTATATGGTGGCTTTTAGTGTTTTAACACTTAGGAAAGCAGGTGCCTCCACACTGTGTTTCTTTCTATACTTTTACTGGCTGTTCCCAGGCATTTTTCCTTCACGTGATGTTTAAGATCATCATAATTAATTAACCTCCCAAAACCCTCATTGGAATTCTAATTGGAATTACATTACTATATTAATATTGACATAAGTGATTCTGTATGGTATGAACTCTTCTCATGCAAGAACATGATTAAGTTTTTTCATTTATTCAGACACTAATTTACATCCTTGCATTTTGATATTATCATTTACATCACAAAGGTTCTTTACTTTCTTACTCATAGTTTAAAATTTTTGTTGGCATTATAAATGGAATGTTTCTCCCATTTCCATTTCTAGGTTCTTATTTCTAGAATAAAAAAAAAGCTTGTATCCAACATTACCAAATTCTCTTAATTATTCTGAAATGTTTAGAACTTGACTTCCTTTGTTTTTCTAGGTATAGAATCCTATGATCCGTGTAGCTCTTTTTTTCCCCAATGTTTAATGTATTATTTTATTTTATCCTAATACATTCACCAGAACCTCCAAAACAATATTGAACGATAGGTAATAATTGGCATCACTGTCTTTTTCTGAATTTCATTGATTGGTCTTCAGCATTTCAATACTTAGAATGGTGTTTTCTATTTTCTATTTTGTTTTCAAAAATAGTCTTTATCATATTTAAATAGTTTTCCTTTATTGTCATTTAGAGTTCTTTAGTAGGAATAACTGCTGGGGGCGGGGGGTTAAATCAAATGCCTTTTCAGCACTGATTGCTCTGGTCATATGGTTTTTCTCTTTATTTGTTGATATGACAAATTATTTATAAATTTCCTGATATCCAATCACTCTTGCCTTTCTTTCTTCATTGTAATGTACCATTCATTTGATACTTGCTGTATTCTTTTTGCTAATATTTCATTTTTAAGTTTTGCAGCTATATTCATAAATAATGTTGGTCCATATATTTTGTGTACTATTTGGTAATAACTAGTTTTGATATTAATGATACACTGGCTTCATTAAATGAATTTGAGAGATTTTCATCTTTATTCTATGACCCGTAATAATTTTCTATGATCTGGAATAACACTGGTCTTATTTGCTCTTTTTTTTTTAAAGTAAAAAGATATATATATTTAGAATTAGCCAGTTGGACTCAGTTTAGATGATCCTGATTTTGTTGGCAACATCCAAAGCATTGTAATCCAGAGCCAGTCAAACATATGCCTTCTTCTCTCCATCAAACCTGATCAGGGTGTTGACCTTGGCCACATCAATGTCATAGAGCTTCTTCACAGCCTGTTCGATCTGGTGCTTGTTGGCTTTGACATCCACAATGAAGACAAGTGTGTTGTTGTCTTCTGTCTTCTTCACGGCAGACTCAGTGGTCAAGGGGAACTCGATGATGGTATAGTGCTCAAGCTTGTTTCTCCTGGGGGTGCTCTTCCCAGGATATTTGGGCTGCCTCCGGAGCCACAGTGTCTTTGGCTGCGGAAAGGTGTGTGATGCACAGATCTTCTCCTTTTAGTGGCTGTGGACGCCTTTTAGCACTGCCTTTTTGACCTTCAGAGCCTTTGCTTTGGCTTCTGCTTTGGGATGGACAGAAGCTTCCTTCTTCTCCTTTGGCGCAATCCTGTGAAAAGGTATTTGTTCTTTATAGAATAAATCCTATCCAGCTGTAAAATCATCTGATCCTGGCTCTTTTCACACTGGTAGATCTTTCAATGCCTTTCTAATTTCTTCCACAGTAATTGTTCTGCTCAAATTTTTAACCTCTTAATGGGTCATTTTTGGAAATTGTATTTTTCTGAAAATCATTGTTTTCGTCTAGATCAGGTTAGTAAACAGTGGCTCACAGGCCAAGTTCAAGCCCACCACCCATTCTACAGCATTGATCTAAGAATGATTTATAAATTTTTAAATGATTAAATTCTCAATCGTTATTTAAATGTCTACATAATATCTTTGATTTTTCCTCTTGGCTCACAAATGCCAAAACATTACTACCTGGCCCTCTACAGAGAAAGTTTGCCAGCCCATGTTCTTAATTTTTAAATAGATTGCCAATGAGTTGCATGTAATATTCACCTATCGTTTTAATCTTTGCATTATCTACAGCTCTGTCTCTGTTCTTGCTCCTAGTCTTTCATATTTTTGCTCTCACATTTTTTTCTTAACCAGGCTTATGAAAAGCCTAACTTTTTCAAAAAACTAGCTTTTATATTTGTTTATACATTGTACTCTTTTAGTTTTCTATTTCTTTAACTGTGGCTTTTGGCTGTATTATCACATTTCATCATTATTTTGGATACCACTTAGAAAAGCAAAATGCTTTCACATAATCTAGAAGATAAGGCCCTCTTATCTCTTAAAATGTTTACATATTGAAGACCACTTTTAGATTTATGTAGGCATAAATTTTAATCGTATTTTTCTTGTGCATCCATAAAAGGAAAATATAAAATTGCTTAAGGTATTTCTAAAATGTCTTCTCATTGAGAATCCAGCACTTTTAAATCACTGTGAATTCAATCTTCGGTGTTCATATTTTGCCATACAATATTGTCCTCTGTGCTGGTGGTGAAGCATTTCTTAAAAGAATGTTCCACTATTGTTTCCAATATTTTCTTCCAAATTGTTGGTACTTACTCTGCAAGTTTTGACGCTTCTTATCTCTTACTGTAAGTGTCATTCAAAATATTTCAGACATCAGCCAGTACTCATATTTTTTTCCTCAAATAGTGCTTAAATGGTTTTTTGACTGACATGCCAAAAGATTTCAATCATGCCACCAGGAAAAACAACCAAGTTCTTACATGCATAGGCAATAACAATGGGCTCACACTGCTACATGGTCAACAGAAATTGAAGACACATTCTGATTTCAGAGATGTCAAAATAAAAAATAAAGTGGGTCTTGAATTGATGAAATATGGTAATTTTTACTTCCTGGCTTATCTGGGTTTATTTTATATTTTTTGCTATTTTTTTAAGATAGGTAATATGTTTAGTCTTTCTTCTATAATAATGAAAATACTTAAGGCTATGAATTTTTCTATGAGAATAGCTTTTGTAGTGACTCTTAAGGTTTTCAAATAAAATATTTTCATTGCTTTTAAATAGATTGTAAATTCTGTTTTGATGTCCAATTGTACCAAGTGTTATCTATTTGTTTTTATTCTCCATATAGTGATATTTTGGTTACTTTTCATTATTTGTTTATAATTATATTAGATTATGACCATACAATTTGTCTCATAAAATCTCTAACTTTAAAAATATGATGCCTTTTGTGGCAATATATATAGCTAATTTTATATTACAAATTCTTATGGACATACAAAAATGCACAATATTTATTCAAAGAAAATAAAACAGAATTTACTAAGAATTAAAATCAGTTTGATAATTATTTCATTAAATTCTTCTTTGTCTTTACTTGTGTTTCTAGTAGTTATGAAAAACTGGAGAAATTAAGAAATTTCAAGAAATTTGGGTAATATAGAAACTTAAGTGGAGCTAGGGAGTGATAATTTTTTTTAACCACATGGTCATACCAAGGTCACCCTGTAGCCACAGATTAGAGATCACGATGGCAAGGGGTTGTGACTGAAAGAGCCACACAGGGAGCTTCTGAGATCCTGGTAAACTCTGGTTTTTTGACTCATGTGCTAGTTACATAACATGTTCAGTTTGTGAAAAATTTATAATTTTTGTACATTTCTCTCTATATATATTTTTCTTTTTTAAAAGTTTTTTAATATAACCACAGAGTTATTTAATGTCATTTCTTCTCCCTTTCCCTATTCCCTTTTCTCTCCAACAAGTATTGATCTAAAAGAAATATTGATTCCACCTTTAGACCTTTGTAAAAACTGCTTCATGTTCCTACTCCTTCTTGTCTTCATTGTTCTTTTCCCATATATGAGTCAGAATAGTTTAACCTACAGTTTAAGCCTACATTTCTGTGGCTTGACTTGCTCACGCAAAGCCCTATACAAGTCAGGAGGACTTCCTCTATCCTGTAGCTACTCTGTCTAGAAAGCATGACCTTTAAAGGTTGCGGTGGCAGAGAAAGAGGAATCTGGAGGCTCTACCCGGGAGGTTTTTAAGAGCCAGGTCTGTGACTTGCACTACTTCTGCTGTCATCTGATGGCCAGAACCCAGTCACATAGCCTAACTGCAAGGGTGCTGGGACAATGATAGTTGACATTTTGCTTCTGGTTGCCTGCCTTAACTAATGGCTTGGGAGAGCACATTTCAAGGTCTCAACCCTACGATCTTCCCAGTCATTCAAGATACCTCTTAATCCTACAAACCAGCTCTTAAGCTCATGAAATTGGCATCTTAATCCCTTGTCCTTTACCATAATACCAAATGATGTATGTATGTACACATTTTGCTTTACTGAGAAAGCAAAAGATTCCCGTGCTTGTTTATAGTTAGGTTTGGGAGCAGGAAAAGAGGAGTTTTACTTATTTGTTTACTTATTTGTTTGTTTTTAACATTTCTGATTTTGCTTGTACACTCCTTAACATTGATCCAATTTTAGACTTGATATCTCTTATAAGCAATATATTAAAAGAATCAAACTCATATGATACAATCAACAAATGGCTTGATCATTTTCTCCTCCTACCCATTCAAATCAATTTTGCGGGGCTAATTTTTCCCCTGCCCACTAGGATGAAATTTAAGGCAAGTCTTATGGTTTTATGGTCATTCATCATTAATTTAAAAAATTTCTAGCTACTTGAGGTCATGAAATCAGTCTCAGTTCAGCAATTAAAATATCTAATCCTGTGTAATGGTCACAAGATTCAACTTCATTTAGAATTAAATCTTCCTGTCCCCCAGATCAGATGTGCTTTGAGAAAAAAATAGGTATGGTCAACTCTTTTTCTATTCCTCCATCTTGAGCTTTTGCTCTCCTCTATTCTCTAGGCTACTTCTACCTCCTTTAGGCTTAGAGAGCAGGGAGATGAAGGAACAGAAATGTTCTTATTGAACAGATACTGTCATTAGTATTTATTGATAGCAGTAAGATCGATTATTTGAACCTAGTCTTAGTGACACCTCCAAAAGGCTCTGCCGTTGGAGCTGGTTGCATAGCAAAAACATACCTACAAGACCAGCAGGGTATAAGAAACCCTGGCTGAAACTCCACTCTGGGCTTCCAGAATCCTAGGTAGTCCATGAACATATCAGTTTTTCGTGATTTAAGATAGCAAGTAAATTCTGCCATGGCCTTACAGAGGGAAGACAACTGGAGCTTGTACCTGGTTTCTCCTGATCCCTTGCTGGGAGGCAACCTTCACCTTGCTTTAACGTTGATGCTATGTTTTAACCCTTTTCTGTAATAAAATGTAGATTTGTAAGCATTGTCATTCGGGGTCCTGTGAGTCTTCTTTAGCAGTCAGTCTCAATTGCCACCATTTGTGTCATTGACATCAGTGCTTTCTAGGATTGGCAGTTGTATACAACTGACTCTTTGTTTTGAGGGGCACTTTTGTGTGTTTAGAGACTGTCCAACACTGGGTTTCTCTCATGACACTGGGTCCAACAGTACCAAACAGCACTCTCTGCTGGGTTCACCTTGCCCTCCTGGGCAGTGTTTTTGGTGGGTATTTAAAACAACCCCTCATCAGTTTTCTCACACTCATGGACAACATCTGGTTAAAGGAAACATAAATTTTTTGTCCCAATGAACTTGAAGAGTGAAAATTATCCTCTTTGCAGCAATATCTTTTCATTCCTCTCTCAGAGAAGCCAACCAACATCAGTGTCTTACCTTTTTGATGTCTCAAACATGTCTCAAATATCTATCCACTGAGACACCATGTCAAGCTCACTGGCCCCATTGAAGACCTTCTCCCCAGGCTTGAGGTAAAAGAAAAATGCTCCAACTTTTCCAAACAAAAATCTTTTTCTAATCTCTGTTTAACCCTTTTATAAACTTGATGGCTGAGAGGGAGAAGTCCAAAGCTGATTTTGAACATCTCCTTTGCAAATCCCGCATGATGCTCTCCTACCCACTTTGTGACGTAAGTTAACATCACGGTCCTGAGGCCCCAGCCAAAACTGATACCAAAATAGTTTTATCTCCACCTCCTACTACACTAATATAACTGGAAAATCAAGGATTTGGACCCAGATCTACCTAATCCCAAAATCCATGTTCTTTTTACTATGCCAGACAATCTCACCTATGTCAAATTAAGGATGTCATTTCAAATTTATTTAATACTTTTTTGGATAGTCTTCTGTTTGGTCCTGGAAAAGATGTCTTTCCAAATGTGTATGAGCCACACTTCTCATTTTTTTCCTACTTGATAAAGGAATGAAAAATCAAAGGAAGCCATTGGTTTCCCTTTCCTTGATAAAATGGGGGAGGGAGGATTTAATTTAATTGTGCTCAATAAATAGTACAGTTTTAACTATTGTCAAACTACAGTTTTGTGGCATTTGCATCTTCCCTTAGAGAAATGGGAGATATGATTGAGTGCCATATGTACATATATATATACACACACACAAAATTCTGAACAAAAGGCATTTGAAAGCTTCTGTTGCTGATTACTGACTTTGAGGACGCTTATGATTTCCAAATTTTATTTCCCACTGAGGCCATACCAACAAATGTGTAAATTTCTCTGCACCCTGTGGGTGATGTTGTATTCACTGTGGGCAGCAAATACAGGCTGACTCTCCTTCTCACTCTGAGCTTGGGCCATGTGGTCAGCTGACCGGGAGTCACTAGGAAGATGCCTTCCCACAGCGTACCTCACTCATTCTGTCTACCTGCCCCTGTAATTGCTCAATAGTAGAAGCAAATCTAGGGACAATTTTGTGAAAAACACAATAGTTTCTCTTTTTTTAATCCAAAATAATCAGTCTAACCCAATAGCATTTATCCTGTCACATAAAAGAGCCAGCAAGACTGCTATGTAGAAGCAAGTTTGTGAGAATGACACCACAGACATAAATCTCTAAGGCAGATATAGCCCTCTACCATGGCAGAACAACATGCCGGGTTTCTCTACCCCAAAAGCTTTCAACTGCAAGGTCTAAATAAGTAACTTCACATTAGTTGCTCCTGTTTCAGGAAGACTTCAAATAATGTTTTTCTGAAATTAAAAAATATTTTTTTATTGTTATGAATCAAACAACAACAAAAAAAAAAAGTTAAAGAAAAATGTGAATACCCTCTTCCCTCCCCACTTCTCAGCGATTCAAAGTTAGAAGCTTGGCCATATACTTCCCACATTTCTTCGTGATCATTTAAATGTGTACAAACATGTATGCAAGGTAGATTCTTTCTTTGATAGATATTTTTAAATGATGCCACACTATACATAGTATTCTACAACTAAATTTCTTTTTCTACTTACATAAGGTATTAATTAGGCTATAAGTTTGACTCCAGGTAACTGAGATTCAAATTAACAAGACAGGAGGTTTTCTTCCTAAAAAATAAAATAAAAAATTTTTTTGAGGCTGGGCATGGTGGCTCACTGTAATCCCAGCACTTTGGGAAGCTGAGGCAGGAAGATTGATTGAGGTCAGGAGTTCAAGATCAGCCTGACCAACAGCAAGACCTGTCTCTGCAAAAAAACAGAAAAATTAGCCGGGCGTCATGTGTTGCGCCTATAGTTCAAGCTGCTCAGGACGCTAAGGCAGAGGATTGCTTGAGCCCAGGAGTCTGAGGGTGCTGTGAGTTAGGCTGACTCCAGGACACTCTACTCAGGACAACAGAGTGACACTCTGTCTCAAAAAAAGAAAAAAAAAAAGCACCCATTCTTTTCTTGGGGAATTTTCCGGCTCCAATAATTTGTTTCTTCTGGAAAAAGCAAACATATTCCTAATTCCTCTCAAGGAGCCTTTATCTAATATTGGTTTTAGTAATATAAGACCCTAAATT
>CAUYSK010104208.1:0-12454 GCA_963575035.1 Avahi laniger
TAGTTATGTAGAATCAGACAACAGAGGATTTTTGGTAGCATAAATCAAAAGCAAACTAAAACATTTCCTACATAAATTTGAGAGGTCAGAATAGTTAAAATGAATAGCTAGGAAAAAAGTAAACATGTAATAATAGAAAAAGATATTTTCCAATTTTGGAAATATTTTTTGTTTTTGATGAGTAAGAACAGACTCACTGCTAATCTCAACCTCTCCCTACCAAACTAGAAAATATAAGATTAAAATCATCATTTGAGGAAGAGTTGAATTTTTGTGTTCTGGTCACATTGCCTAGTTGGATTTATCCAGATATATTAGAGCCAACACAGTCATGAAGTGGGTCATGGTCATGACCTGCAGTGGACACATATGGCTGAAGATAAAAGGATGAAGCTTGTGAAAATTTAGAAGAGCTTCATATCCTTTACAAAAATAACAGGAGCAGATGGAGAAATATACCACTTACATATTTCTAATCCTCCATTTTCTTAACATTGTTCGAAAGCATGGAAAGTCTTTCAGAATATGTTCTTTAATTTTATATATCCCCATTGAATATTTTTAGGAATAACATAACTTTTTTCTATATGTTTTATCTCTAATCAGTTTCTAGTCATCTTTCTAATCTGTCCCGTACTCTCTGTCCGACTACCACTATCTTAATCAAGGTCTTTATTCCATCGGGTTTGTACAATTGCAATAACTTTCTGATTGGTCCTCTGACTTGTCTTGCTCCCTGTAGTTATTCTTCCTCTTTGCCACCGTCATGCTGAAAAGAGAAATCTATAACAGTGTTCCATTTACAGAAAGCAATCTAAACTCTTGTTTATGATCTATAAGGTCCGTCATGATTAGACTCCTACCCACCCAGCTTCATCTCCCCTTCTTCCCAATGTCTCCACAGAACACATAGGCTCAACTCTAGTCATGCCTCGCTATTTAATAGGACTTCACATGCCCATTCATGTCTCCTTATCTTTGTGTTTATTTTAGCTTCATCCAAAATACACTTGTTTCAAACCCCAGAAGAAATGCTACCACTTCATGATTCATCCATTCAGAACTTTGTCATTCTTCTATAAGACATATTTAATCATATTATGACAATTTATTAACCTGTTTGCTTCTCTCACTAAACTATGAGCTACTGGAGAAAAAGAATATTAGCATATATTTTTTTCCTCCATGATAAGCAGCATTTCAGGCACATAAATGATGCCTAACATTTATTGAATGAAAGATTGAAACAATGGATGAATGGAAGGATAAGTGGATGGATAGATAAAGGAAAAAATGAATAAATGAATGAATATAAAGGGAAAAGTGATAAGCAATTTCAGAGGAAAGAAAACTAGAGCTACTGTTTGGATTCTATGTAAATACCAAGGAGAATATTAGGTGACCCAAAGGTCACTTCCACCATTTTTAATTTTTCTAGGATTATTCCCATGATTCTGTGGTTGCAAGATTTGAAATTATAGATATGCATAGGCCCTGACATTCAGCTTCACATTTTCACCTCATATATTTAAATTTATTCTCATTTGGAAAAAGTCTGATTTTTAAAACAAAATTAATTCATGAAAATAATAAGGCAAGAAGATAATAGCAATCTGTGATGCTCTAATTGGTATTAGACTAATCATTTGGGATGTGGAAAATATTCAAATGAATACATAAAGGTTGATGTTGGCATATTCATTACAGTTAATATTTCAGTTAGAAATTATCCTATTTTTTAAAAAGCACACTTCTCTCTTGAGTAATTTCCATTCTCCTGCTTAACACTGTCAGAAAATTCTTCTCATGAAATACTTGATGGTGCCAATTGTCCTACACCTAGGAATTACACGCTCACTTGACATCAGACAGGGTGGTGCAAATGAAATAACACTAAATTTCCTATAGTGGAACACAGTAAACAAATACCGCAACGACTCATGCACTACAACTCCCAAATAATATTGTGTATACAATCACACACAAACACACAAAGTCATGCACTCTATATTTACAGTTCAGGATGCCTGATCTCTCCTTTGCCTTTTTTCCCATCAAATTTAGTGACTGGTATTTTAAAAGGCAAATGAAAGTTAATTTTTGCTTAGAAATACAACAAGTTCTCTGGTCTAGAGTAGGATGTCAAAAATAGCTGAATATTCTGTTCCTCAAGGAATCGGAAATCCTGCTAACCATTCCTTTGCCTTCGTCTCTCAAACCATAATTGCTGGCCTCAGAGGACAGCTTAATGAACATTCATCTTGCTTGTAAAACTCTCAGAATTTTTCTGTAAGACAGTCCCCATTTATGATTTATTGTTATTACTGTTGTTAGTTCTTATTAGCATTTACTATTATCCCCAGTTTGTAGTTGAGGAAACTGAAGCTCAGACAAATTAAGAGAAACTTCCCAAAAATGTGTGCAACCAGTAAGTGACAATCTGGGCAATGGATCCCCATTTGGGTTTTTTTTTGTTTGTTTCTATTTTTTTTTTAATTTCAGCATATTATGGGTGTACAGATATTTAGGTTACATATGTTGTCCTTGCCCCCCCCTCCCCCCCCTAAGTCTGAGTTTCAAATATGTCCATCTTTCGAGTGGTGCGCATTGCACTCTTTGTGTATGCATATACCCGTCCCCTCTCCCCCCTCCCTCCTCCCCCTCCCCCCTGCCCAACATCCAATAGGTGGGGTTTTAAACCCAGTGAAACAGATTACACGTTACAGCCTGCCCCTGTCCTAAGTGTAAAGAAAATACAAAAATCACTGCCCTGTGGAACTATCTAGAGAGGCAGACAGATAACAGACATGATAAGTAAAATTTTTAACATATTTTAGGCCATGTCAAGAGGAAAAAAATAAAGTAGAAAGGAAGAAAGAGATTTTTGGGGCAGAGATGTACACTTTTAGTTGGCATAGACAAGGAATACTTGCTGAGAATGTGAGGTTTAAGTAAAAGCCTACGGAGATAAGAAAGCCAATAAAGCTGATAGCTGGGGGAAGAGCTTTTCAGACAGAGGGAACAGCATGTGCAAATGACCTGAGACAAGAAGAGCAAGGAGGGCAGTGTGGCAGCAGTGGAGTAAGCCAGGAGGAAAGTAATAGGAGACCGTGTCACAGAGGTTTGTTCACTTGTTTGTCTATGTCCTTGTTTATTCAATAAATGTTATTGTGCCACTGTGTTACTTACTAAGGATCAAGTCAGACAAAAACAGATGTGGCCCTTGCTCTCAAGGGGTCACACAAAAAGACCTGTAATGAAGTCACACACATGCTTTCAGAACTTCCTCCCTCAAGAAGCCTCATTCCTGGAAGCTGGAACCAAACAGATGTTGGATGGACATGAGAGACCACATAGACCTCTTTTCATAAGCCCTGGAAGCCACTGTTCTTTCTGTTTAGACAGTGACGGCTTTAGATGTTTTTTTTCTTTTTATTTCAGCATATTATGGGGGTACAAATGTTTAGGTTATGTATGTTGCCCTTGCCCCCCCCCTTAAGTCTGAGTTTCAAATATGTCCATCTTTCTGGTGGTGCGCATTGCACTCTTTGTGTATGTATATACCCATCCTCTCTCCCTCCTTCCCCCTCCCCCTCCCCCCTGCCCGACATTCAATAGATGTTTTAGGGAAGGAAAGGGTGATGAGTGAGTGAGTGAGTGACGTGTGTCTGTGTCTGTGTGTGTGTGTGTGTGTGTGTGTGTGTGTGTGCGCGTGTGTGTATGTAGCAATAGTTTTTCCAGGTAAATGTTTTTAGCTGATTGATGGGGGGAAAAAAAAAAACCTCCTGAATGCATGACTTATTTCACTTCCACTCTAGCTATTATTGAGCCATTTCCTAGAATAGAAAACCAATCTAGAACAAAAAAAGCCCTGTCTACAAGGAAGATTTTGAAGGGATGCCCCCTACACACACACTCAATCTATTCAGCTGTTCTTAGATTGATAAAATTCAAGAGAAATGTGAATTCAGCCATGAGAAAAAAATACCATCTCTTGGCTTTTAGGAGGTTCTGAAAGGAAGAGAAGGAGAAGAATTTAAATTAATATTTGAAGCAGAGGGAAAAGGATATCTTAGATCCTTCCTCATACATGGCAAACCGGTTTGAAAACATGCAGCAGAGACAAAGTCAAAAATTATTTGGTCCATTTAGATTCCTCCTATTCAAATATTTATTCACATAATTTAGGAGCTAGATTGCCTCGGTTTAATCCTAGCTCTACTGCTTACTTGCTATGTAATTTTGGCAACTTCGTTATGCCTCACTCTCTTCATCTATAAAATAAGGATAATAATTAATCCTGTCTCATGGGGGTGTTTATGGGGATTAAATGAGCTAGTATATGTAAAGTGCTTAGAATAGTGCTTGGCCATAGTGAGAACTTAATAAATGTTAGTTTTCTTAATTCTTGTGAAAATGGAAGTAGTATACAAGCCCTAATGTAAGCAGAAAGTCATTTATGTGGTTTCCTTTTGAGGAATTAAACTTTGTATCATTAGCAAATGTCCTTCTTTAGCAATAATATTTGCTGAAAATTCCTTTTTGGTATTAGTATTATGATATCAGCTTTCTTTATCTTAGTGTTTGCATAGTGTATCTTTCCCATTATTCTTCTGTTTTTAATTTTTCTTTATTTTTACAGTTTAGATGTATCTCTGTTAAATAGCTTATACTTGGGTTTTGATCTTTTGACCCAGATTGACAATCTTTGTATTTATCTTTTCTTAAAATTTTTATTTATTTATAATTGGCACATAATAATTGTGCATATTTATGGGGTACCGTGTGATACTTTAATGCATGTATACATTGCATAATGATCAACTGGAAGTAATTAGCCCATCACTATAAATATGTATTATATTTTTAATTGGATCATTTAGCCTATTTGCTTTTGACATAATCACTGATATATTTGGGTTACCAGTTACCATTTTCTGAGTGTTTTCTATTTGTTCTATGAGTTCTAAATTATTTTCCTCTCCTTTTTTGTCTACTCGTGTACTGAGCGTCTTCACCAGTCCATTGTTTCTTCAGTTGCTTGGAAGGTACACACTATTTTACAATTCTTTTAGTCGTTTTCTTAGCACAGCAGTTCTGCAATGTAATAGTTCACTATTGTGTATTGTTTTTACTTGTTTTAGCTTATGCTGTCCACATGTGTGAGTGGTTATTTTTTATTTATGCTGGATATCATATTTGCAAAATTGTTTATGGATATATTGTGAGACTGGAGCTGTAATCTTCCCAGAGAGGAATTACGTCTGCTTTTGCCAAGTGCACCCTAAAAACCCATGTTTGCCTCAATCTAATTTCAAGTATTAAAATGATTCAGATGGAGCCCTGTGAGGGCTATTTGCTTCTGATTACCTCTTACTCTTAGGGTTTAGCATTTGGGTTTCCAATCAGAAATTAAAGAGGCTTACCAGAGTCCTCCTCCTTGGTGATCCCTGAGCTACTATGACAGTCTCCTGGGTTTTGTAAGGCCATCAGTGCACTTCTAGTCTCTAAGCCACTGCCTCTAAAATTGACAATTGCCTCCATGGGTCAAGTGACTCTCAAGATTGGACTAATCTCTCTTGGTCTTCATACTCCCCTAAATTCTGAACCGGTAATTCTTCACTTTCTTGTTGGCTTTCCAAAAAGAAAAGTTATGTTATGTGAGTTCAACTTACTAATGAACTTGGTATTGATTAGTCATCAACAAAATTGTGTAATAGTTGAAATTTATCTCTGACATTCTTCGACCTGCAAAGTATCTCTGCATTACAATCATATTAATCTGAGTCTTCCCTCTAAACTTCCTTTCACCTCATGCTTACAACAGAAGTTAACTAAGTTATGTATAGTTGGGGTGACTATATTTTCCAGTTTGTTTGGAATAGTTCTACTTCACATTTGTCCTGACTTTCTATTAGGTTTATCCTAGAAATATGTCTTAGTATGGACAATAAATTATATCATCACCCACATGGGGTAATTACCCATATCATGGAAATTTAAATTTTATTAAATAACTCCTGAATTTTGAAGTCTTCAAGCTATGAATGGATGACTATCTAATGCAAGAATTTCAGCCATTGTGATAGGCAGAAAATGAGCATTCCTTGAAGCATAAAACATTTCTGAAATCCACTAAATCACATCAGGTTGCTAATAAATGTTTAATTTTGGCAAGAGTTCTAGATATAACTATTAATTTCTTCAATTTTACTGTTATAAAGATGAGACATGGAGATTGTAATGTGAAAAATCGACTATAATATTATCTGTTAGTTTTGTAGTCCAGGGTTGTGAACTCTGAAAATTACATTACAGTAACAGCGCACTCTATTACCTTTGAGATAGAAGATTTGTTATAACAAAGAGGTCAAATAGGCTTCTTACAAAAACATCTATATAAAATACTGTAATATTGGAATTTTGTATTATATAATATTCTCAAGTTTATTGACTAGGTTTTTCTATCACAAAGAAAATTTCTATTGTGATTAAAATTTTCTAATTTTTCCTAAAATTGAAAGAGGATAATTGTATATGGATTTTAATTCCTCCTATTTTTTTTCTTTTCTTTACCATGAGTAATTAAAAGCAGGCTAAGATGTAACGTAGCCTGCACATACTGAATGCTCATCTACTGGTGATGGTGATGATGAAGACAATGATGAATATAGATTTTCAGAGAATCAGGCAAGCAATAAGAATAAAGTAATGGTTAGGAGTCTGGGGTTAAGAACATTATCTAGTCATGGGATTATCCTGACTTGGCTGTCTATTAATTGTGTGTCCCTGTTATATCACAACAAAAACCCTCAGTTTCCTTACCTATAAACAAAGATAATCCCTATTTTTATCACACTGCTGTGAAGGTTAAATACAATTCTGCCTGTGGTAAGAATATAATAAACAGCTATTTTAAACACTTTCAAACCATACTTTGAAATACTTTTTTAAAAAAATTAATTTATCTACTTAAAATTATTCTCATTAGTCCATTGCTATTACAAAGTATAAAATTTAATTATATAATAAGGCAGTAAGCATGGATATATTTCTGACTTTTCAGTACAATGACTGTCCTTTACAAAGCTATGAATTTCCTGTATGAAGCAGAGGACAAAGTCTGCTTTATTTTCAAAGGCTATACTAGAGTCAGGATAAATTATAAAGCAGGCATATTATGTACATAATGTCTCCTAAGAGCAAAAACTTAGATATTATAACATATTTTTGTTAAAATGTACTGAGGTTTATAAAATCACTTACATTTTATTTGTTATTCCATAAATAGGAATTATTGGCCTCTGCTAATTGCTGAATATCTATAAACACTTTCTGCATCAGTTTCTGCTTGGTGTTTTGTGATTTAATAAGAACATTAATGTTGTATTAGTAATAGCAAAATGGGTAAGGGTGACTCAGCATTCCATAAAAAATCCTTTACCGCTGTAACAACCACTCCAGGCTAACCTTGTCTTAAATGGCCACAGGCAAACAGCTACAAAAACTTAAAATTAAACTGAAAAAAAAAAAAACCCACAAAAAAACCTAGCACATAGACCCAGAATAATACTTCTCCCTCTCCGGTTAACAAAACATTTTAACCATAAAGAGGTTTTTTGGGTTTTTTTTATAGTGAAGCTGTCCTTGAACTGTACTAGTGGACATAGAAATATTATTTGAGTAAATGTCAATAATTGCGATGGTCAAAAAAAAAAAAAAATGCCTCCTTCACTTTGTGGCCCCGAAAAGTCCTCAAGAGATGTTGCTGTAAAGCCAATGTCTGGCGGCTATAAAGAAAAAACTAACGTTTCTGCTCTTGCAGAGTAAACCAGAAAAGAGCACCTTCAAAATTGATTAGCACAACGGGTTCTACCCAGCCCCTCTGTAGTAAGTAACTAGAATGACCCAAATCCTGTACCCATTACAAACACTGACATTTATTTAGTGCAGCTCTATAGTTTCTGTCTAGGGTGAAATTTTGTGGCTATTCCAAAAGAGAGTAGGAGCAGACAGACCAACCACCAATGAATTCATGCTTTCTCTTTAAAGCCCTAATTTAAATATGAACAAAGGTAGTAAAGGAACTCTTAAGATATCTCCACATTAGTGTGTATTTAACAATACTGGCTATTGTGAAATAATAATGTTCATATTTGAGTTATGAGAAAACTGGCCCAATTGATTAGCCTATTAACAACTTTCTTAATTTACACGCTTTATTTAATAAGCACATATAGCCCTTACACTTGGCCAGGAACTGTTTTAAGTGCTTTACAAACATTAACTAATTTAACCCATATAAGAAACCTATGTATATTATTGTCTCAATCTCCAAGATGTGGAAATTTAGGAGCACAGATGTAAAATAGTTTTCCCAAGGCCACCAGCTAATAAATTGTAGAGTCAGGATGTGAACTCAAGTAATCTGACTTAAGAGACTGGGTTCTTAATCATTACACCATCCTTGAAGGCTTTTTCAGAAGATCACATCAGCCATTTCTCACTGAGATAAATAAGTAGATAGATGCATATATGATAAATAGATAGATAGATAGATAATTAGTTCCTGGCAATATATCTGTTGTGAATGACTAAGGCAGAGCCAATAGAATTCTTGGAACCATTTTTGGAGTCTTAATCCTACTAAATCAACATAGAGTATTACTCCCCTCCCAAGGAATAAGATTTCCTTGCCTACACATTAAGCTAAGTATTAATGGCTGGGCATGGAGCTTCAGAATGCTTTAATGACTATGATTCTTAGCCTCTGTTGTATGTGGTATGAGAAAAAATGAGATTATCGTCTTTGGTATAATCACTTTTTTTCTATAAAAATTCTTTCTTTTAGGCTTAGATTATTTAGGATGGCAATTTTTTAAATGACTTGCTTGCCTCATATAACTTCTCAAAGACTGCCTTTCCCAAACTAATCTAGTATCTCATAGATACAATAAGAGGTAGGTAACCTGAAGAGGTAGGTCATAAAAAATATATCAAAACTTCCCCTATACACACTTCTCAGAATGGCCACAATCCAGAACTAATACCAATGCTGGCAAAGGGGGAGAGCAGCAGGAACTCTCTCTCATTCATCGCTGGTAGGAATGCAAACAGCACAGCCACTCTGGAAACCAGTTTGGCAGTTTCTTGCAAAACTAAACATATTCTTGCCATATGAGCTAGCAATAGTGCTCCTTGATATTTACCCAAAGGAGCTGAAAGCTCATGTCCTCACAAAAATCTGTGTCTGTATGTTTATAACAGCTTTATGCATAATTGTCAAAATGTGGAAGCAACCAAGATGTCATTTCAGTAGGTGAATGAATAAGCTGTGGTACATCCAGACAATGAAATATTATTCAAGGTAAAAAGAAATAAACTATCAAGCCATGAAAAGACATGGAGGAAATTTAAATGTATATTATTAAAAGAAAGAAGCCCAGTCTGCAAAGGCTTTCTACTGCAACACACATAGTTGGAAAACTATGTGATATTCTGGAAAAGGCAAAACTATGAAAACATAAAATGATCAGTGGTTGCCAGGGATTAGCAGAGAGGAAGAGATAAATATGCAGAATGCAGAGTATTTTTAAGGCAGTGAAAATACTCTGTATGATACTATAATAGCGATACATGTCATTATATAATAAATTGGTCTAAACTCATAGAGTATACAAAATCAAGAATGAACTATAATGTAAACAAACTACTGACTTCAGGTGATAATGCTGTATCAGTGTAGGTTCATTGTAACAAATGTACTATTCTGGCAGGGGTTGTTAATAATCGGGAAGACTATGCAAATGTGGGGGTAGAAGTTATATGGGAAATTACTGTATTACTCTCAATTTTGCTAAAACCACTTGCTGTGGTTTGAATATGTCCCTTCTAAAATACAGTGTTGCCAATGTGATAGTGTTAAGAAATAGGGCCTCTAAGAGATGACTAGGTCATGATGGCTCTTCCCTCATGGATGGAATTAAGGCCCTAATACAAGAGGCTTCACACAGCATTTGGCTCCTTGTTCCTTCCACCTTCTGCCATGTGAGGACAGTGCCCTCCCCTCCTAAGGAACCACTGAAAGCAGAGAACCGCCCTCACCAGAAAATGAATCTACTGGCATCATGATCTTGGACTTCCAGCTTCCAGAGCTGTGGGAGATAAATTTCTGTTCTTTATAAATTACCCAGACTGTGATATTTTGTTTGTTATAGCAGCACAAGTGGACTAAGACATTGCTTTTTAAAAATCTTCCAATGTACATCAGACAGGAAAATATGTAATCTAAAGTGGCATCTCCATGAGTGTCTCAGGTTCAGCATAAAGACTATGATTATGACTATAAGTATATTTTATATATATATATATACACACATGTATATACAAATATCATACACACACACACACATATACATATGGAGAGACAGAGAAAGAGAGAGGAGAAAGAGATAGAGAGATTTATTTTAAGAAAATAAATCATGCAATAGTGGAGGCGTGGTGAGTCCAATATCTGATGGCTGGAGGCCAGCAGGCTGAAGACTCAGGAAAGAGTTGCAATTCCCATCCGAAAGAAGTCTGCTAGAGAATTCCCTCTTGCTTAGGGGAGGTCATTCCTGTGTACTCGAGGCCTTCAACTGAATGGATGAGGCCTACTCACATTATGGAAAGCAATCTGCTTTACTCAAAGTCCACTAATTTAACATAAATCTCATCCAAAAGCAGCCCGACAGAGACATCCAGAATAATGTGTGATCAAATATCTGGACACTGTGGCCCAGCCAAATTGACACATATAATTAACCATCATACTTGACTTTTTGACTTTCTGAATATACAACTTCTATACTTATGCCCTTGTGAATAAACAAGATCATCTAATGACTGAGCAATAATTATAATACCTCTTGAACTTCTTTCTAGTGGAGTTTGAAAAAGAGACTCTTATCAATGTGATAATTCCTCTTATAAAATCTATAGAGAGGTAGTTGGCATCTTCAGTTTGAACAAGGATTAGTCTATACCAATGGTTGGTTTATAGATCTCTTATTTTGTACTACATAAAAGGAGAAAAGAAGGGAGCTTCCCTGGAGAATCAAATATGCTTATTCCAAAGCAAAAGATATGTAAAATCAAAAAAGGGTGAAGAAAAAGGAAGAAAATATTCATAAATCATCAGCAAAACTCAACCAGGGTGACACACACCTAACTCACATAAACACAGGGTGCAACATCATTATCCCGGCCTCGTCTTAGTAAATTTCACCCAGCAGTACTCTGGAAGAACCAAGCATACTGTATATGCATTCATTATAAGATGCAGTTATATATGTTTATGGGGATCAGGCTGAGAGAACCACTGTGCAGAAGAAATGAGAGGATGATATTAGGTTTACAAAGCCTTATGGCACCTTACTTAACAAGTTAGGTAGACTTAGCATTGCACTTGCAACCTCAAATGGCCATGCTGGGTAAAATGGAGAATTAAAAATTACCTGATACACTCAGACAATGTCTTCATCTCTCTAATTTCAGTAACCTTAGAAAAGCCAAACCCTGTTACTAGTGAAAATAATTTTATCATGATATGTAGATTTTTTTAGTCCACTCATATGAACACTTTGTCTCATGTTATGAATATTTATCTTTACCTTTAGTATCATATAGTGATGTGATTTAGTTTCACTGAATAGGGTCTCCTTAGACCATTACATGGGTAAAATGTACATTTGTCAAAAGTTACCATTAACAGCTTTTATCATAAACTTTATTCATAAGGGAATTCCCTCATGGCCCATCTAAGAAGTCCTCGAGGCAGATGGTTCACATCTATATTATATATGCAGGGGTGTGCTCAACAAGTTGATTTCACTTGTGAAATTTAATCTCAAACAATGATTGACTGGCCAGACATTTGCCTTCAGTAATCTCACAAATCAATCATATGTTTTAATTGAATCTGGGAGTTGAGATTTCTAATCATGATACTTGTTTAGATTCTCCTGTCAGCCAAAGTGTCTGTTGAAAATATTCAATTTTATTTTCTTTCAAGATAGAATAAAAGCATCGTAGTTTATGAATCTTAGAAACAAGCTTACCAAATCAACTCTCCCTACAATTATTCAAACAGCCCTTTCAAGTATAGGGTATCTTAAAGTTGCAAAGCAGAGTTGCATTCAATTATTAGCAAGCATCTTTTGAAAATGAATTTGCACTACCTGGTATTTCCCTCTCTCTCTCTCTCTCTCTCTCTCTCTCTCTCTCTCACACACACACACACACACACACACACACACACACACACACACACACTGTCTGTCTCTCTCTTTCTCTCTCTCTCTCCCTGCCTCCCCCAGTTTTCTTTTAACAGGACCAAGAAGAGAACAGGAGATGCAATGTAAGGGTAAAACGTGTCTGTCGCCAGATGAGAATAAGCAATAAAAGATAACAGTAA
>CAUYSK010104210.1:0-70132 GCA_963575035.1 Avahi laniger
AATTTCTTTCTATTTTTGGTAGAGATGAGGTCTCGCTCTTGCTCAGGCTGGTCTCGAACTCCCGAGCTCAGAACGATCCGCCCACCTCGGCCTCCCAGAGAGCTAGGATTACAGGCGTGAGCCACCGCGCCCGGCCTAAGACCTAGGAATTTAATATCCCCTCTTCTCTGACATCTCCATGTCACCTACTCCCCAGGCTGTGGTCCTTCCCCAGGGTAAAAGCCACCTCCAGTTTCCTCTGGCAGAAATTGTCCCTCTCAACTCAGTGGCTCTGGCCAAGTTTACATAGGAGATTCATATCCTCCTTGCTCGCATTGGTTCGGGGCTGTACAATGCATAGGGTGTCTGTCTCCTTTTTGACTCCTGGAGCTACAAGACTTGGCGTGCTCAGTTCCTCTGTCCTGACTGCCGGATGGGCAGGTAAAGGGACGGCAGCACTGCCACCAGAGGAGTGCCCCACAGATGTGACGTGACGGGAGAGACCCTAGGGAGCTGTGCTGCAATTGATATCCTGGAGTTTATCCCTCACCAATGATAAGTTCTTTCTCATTAATTTGAGAGAATGTCTGTATTTGGGGTTTCTGTAATCTTATTTTGTGTTTCAGTTGAGTAAGTGTTGCTGAATATCTGTAGAATGTGTGATAATTTTTTGTAAAAAACTCAATAAAAGAAACATTAGCATAGAAAAATATTTTATGCTGTGTAAAACACTTGGCTGAGAAAATGTTTTAATGCATCATATCAAAATGCTGCAGACTCTCAGCAGTTAGGTTATGAGCAGAACTCCGTTTAGCACTGAAGGAGGCCCGCGTCAGCAGTGCCAGGCCGAGGTGGCCAGGATCAGAAAAGGCCCGGGCAGCGGGTTCTCTTCAACGAAACCAGCACTTGTTCAGCACCTTCAATGCAAACCATTGTTCTTGTGTCTTGGAAGACACATTGATGAAAAATACATCCAACCTACCATCCCGTGGCTTTACTAGCTAGAGCTGGTCTGGACATAAACATTAATGCATTTGGCCCGTCTTTGTGGGAGTTACGATGAGCAAGGCACTGTGCGGGATGCTGGGAAATAAAGATCAAAAGATGTGGACCTTGCCCTTCGGTGCTGGTTCTAGCAGGCGTGATCACGAGTTGTCATAAAATGATATCATCTATGGCAAGTGGTAGATTTTGACATTAATGATTTTATATCATATTTTTAACCCGGCATCTCACAGCACTTCACAGCCCTGTTTGATGGGCTTTTATTCACAGAGTTTTGGTGACTTACAGAGGTGCAAAGGTCACGCTTCCCCTTTCTTGTTCATGCTGCCGGCTCTGCTGACAAGCCCTCCTCGCCCCTTGCCGTGCTCTCTTCAGCTGACCTCACGGGCACCTCCCATAGTAAATGCTCAACAAACATTTGTGCATGGAGTGAGCCGGACCTGCTGTGTGCTTGCTGAACTTTATGTGAGTATCCCCCTCCATTTGACACACCTGTGGTCTCCTGAGCGTAATCATGACTCGAGCTGCCCATGACCCACACCGTGGAAAGGAGACGTTTAATAATAGCGGCCCCTCCACGTCGCAGGACAAACTGCCGTGTATTCAGACTTCAGTTCAAAGTCTCAAGGCTTCCCTTGCAGAGGCCACAGACTCACAGAATCCGGATCACAGACATCAGTCGTGTTTTGTTTCTTTGAAAACATTTAGTTTTGAAAGGTAGAGACATTTACCACCAACTCCACTTCTAGTATTCTCTGCCAACACCTCCTTCTTTTATATTACCAGACTGGAAGCTGAAGACATTTGTACTGTCAACCCCTGAGGGCCAGCGGTCCCTGGCTCAACCCTTCTTGGCGCGGAGTCTGAATTTTCAGTGGCACGTAGACCGTGGCTGTCGAAGTCCTCGCCATTCCCATAACACGAAATTTAGCACTGCAATAACCTTTTACTCCCAGCTCATCGGCAGAAAAGCTGAACGTCTCACTCCACTTCTGAATGGTTGCTGATCTCCTGACCTGCACAAATGCTATAGCATCGAGAAAACATTGGGAGAGAGATCATAAGGGCAGCCAAGATTATTGGAGTCTTAATACGCTACGACTGAGGCTTTAAGAAAAAAATCCTATGACTTAAAAGCACCAGTTTTTTCCATTTTGCATAAAAATAATCTAACATTGGAGTAAAAGAAATAGAAAGTATATCAATTTTTAATAAATACAAGCCACAAAATAAATTTAATAAATTATAAATGATAAAATTATTGAAAAATTAAATATTAAACATTCACACATAAAAATGGAGAATATTTATTAATTAGGGAACATTTTCAGAGTAATACTTGCACTTTAAATGCTCTTAACTTTTTAAATCTGCAATGTTGTAGACCTATGGAAAATGGGCTGGGTATATTGGCACAGCTGGTCACACTGGAGGGATGACACGATCTGTCAGTTCCTGGCAGGACGGTCAGCGTGGGGTGGGCACAAGATGGTTGGGACAGAGGGTAGGAAATGGGGCCAGCAATGGGATTCCCAGCACTGGCACTTAGGGGACAAAGTAATAGATTCCTCTTTTCCTGTTTGGATTTGCAAATACAGGGAAGAGGAACCATTATTTGATTGAATATTTCTGGCAGAAAGCTGGAAGAAAGGTCCATACAGATATGTCTGCTTCTTTTCCAGGAAACTTGAGGGCAAGTCCTAGGCCAGAGGTTCTTATTCCGGAACTTGGACTGGAAAAGATGGGAAGAAGAGATGATGAGAGACAGTATCTGGAGGGAAACAAGCTTTCAGTTTTCCTCTCCTCAGATTGCTCGGGTGCTTTTTTCTTTCACCCCCTCAACTACACACAATTGCCCTCTGAGTCCTCCCTGCCACAGTTCCCCTCACCCCACAACAGAAACATGGAGGGTTCAGTTTGTAGAACCCATGCCCCAGGAATCGTGGTGTGGTTAGGTTGCATGCCACCATCGGGCCCCAAGAAAAACCATCGCACCTCATTGCACTGTTTCACGAGGTCCCCTGAGTCATCTAAGGTGAGGGAGATGGACATACGCTGTGTGGATCCCCCTTCCCGGAGGGACTTTGTGCCATCTGCAGGGAGTAGGTGAAGTTAGCAGCCGGCGCCAGCTGCAGCTCCATCCTCGGCTGCAGAAGCCACTTCCCCAGACTTGCTCTTCCGGGGCAGCCTACAGCAGACTCTGATAGGATATTCATTCCGGAACGCCTGCCAGGGGGCCAAAGCTTTGTTGGGCCTGCATTGCAGACCACCTTCTTCCTCTGATCAATCTTATCTCTTTCCCCTTCCCTTTGTAGTTATAATCTCTAATAAATATCTTGCTCTCCAAACTCTTTGTCAGTGACCACTTCTGCAATGCCAGCCTTGCACCAGTGAGGACTGAGAGACGGCTGAGGAAGCAGGTGGAGATAAGACCAAGTTTGGAAGCTGAATCACTCACCGCCTGGCTGGCAATTAAGGCCTGTTTTTTTGGTGATAGGTGGAGCGCAGACGGCCTCTGCAGCAGGTGGTAGTCCTGTTTTTAAAACTTTTATCCGTGGCGACTTGGGACAGTGTGTTAGTATAAGGGAATGTACTAGCGAGAGCAATTTATGAGGCACCTGACACTTATAAAGATGCAAACGTAAAGGCAGTGGGATTGGATGGCTATTGCTAAGTGTCATTAATACTCTACAAAAAGATTATGAACAGCCGCAGGTGAGTAAGTGTTAAGCCAGGGAAGTTAAACCAGAGGGCTCCTTTGCACACAGTGAAGCTCTCGTCTTCTCTGGGTTGGAGAGTGCAGAAAGCCAAGGACCAAGCCGGGGCTTCAAGCCAGAGTGGCTGAAGTAACCAAGACAGGTCTGTTAACCCAAGGTCAGGACTCTGACTGGGAAACCTGAGACTTTGACATATGGAATCAGAACATCTAGGTGGATGACCCCAAAGAATTAATGGCAAACTTTAGTGGGAGAATAACAAGGTAGGCTCCTGAGGTGCTACAGCAAAGCCACATTATCTTCAAGGAAGAAATGCACGTGTCGAAATATTACTACAACTCCCGGCATGCCAACTAGACCCTGCTAGAGACAGTTTACCTAAGACTTTCCCAGCTTTTCTAGTTTTAGCATTGAAAGTCTCATGTCACAGGAAACCCACCTGTTCTGTGCAAACCGTGACAGTCAGTCACACTAAGCACAGGACAGACACTAAGTTACCACGCAGCTTGAACTGCCCATCTTGGTTCAGTCCTGTTGACCCACCACATCGTAAGGCCAGGCAAGCCCAGGAATGATCCCTCATAAGACAGAAGTGACACATCTGGATTAAGCACAAGTAGGACCAAATATACAAGCCAGCTACACGAACAGGCACCTAGGTCCATGGCAGCCGCCACTGCTGCACATGCCCCTGCACCAGCTCTGGCTTGGGTGGGGTGCAGTGTATGACCCATTGAAAATGGAGGGAAAGCCTGAGTTTGGTTTACAGATGGGTTGGCTAGGTATGTGGGTGCAAGCCAAAAATGCATGGCAGCTTCAAGATAGCTTTATCAGCAGTGGCCTTGAAAGGCAATGTCTAGGGACAGTCTTCTTTGTGGGAAGTTTCAAGTGGTCTACCTGGCCATCAAATTGTGTAGAAAAAGAAACGAGCCAAGATTAGAGTATATATAGAATTACGGGCTGTGGTGAACGTCCTGGCTTGCTGGTCAGGCATTTTAGGATCTTTGTATCCAGGGGCCAGAGGGCAAGGTCAGTGGCAGGGGTAATTGCTCCATTGGAGGGCGTGGCTGTGTTACCCCCGGGGCAGGGAGGAATATTCAGGGAGCCCAGCTGGACGCCTCTTTCTGCTCCCTTACCCAGTTGTAAGTGTGAGTGGACAAGGTCAGCACCCCTGGCCAGCGAAGGAAGGGTGACCAGAGGCTCCAGCCACCCAAAGAGGATGATCTGGGCCCAGTCACCCAGGTGAGCAGAGGCGAGGCCTGAGGGTGAGTGGAATCTAGACTTAACAGTGGAATAGGAGACTATGGGTGTCAACTGTGGGCCCCAAAAGTACCTGCCCTGCTCAGACAATCCCATGCAGACTGTAATGGTTCACTAACTTCCCTTTTCTAAGCTTCCCCTCAGGAAAAGAGGCCCATGGAAATCCTGGCAGAGCTGCTCCCTGAACGTATAGGGAGAAGAGGATTCAGGCAGCTGGGGGACAGAGACGCACCTCCCAGATCACCCTTCGGGGAAGGACTTGCCCCCCAGCCGTGGGAAGCACGGTGGACAGGAAGCTCCCCTGTCAGCTTCCTCAGGGGCTGCCCAAACTGCAGAGGGCTGCCTCACTCAAGGTCAGGCCATGCCCAGGGCAGCTCTCACAGGGCCACTGAGCAAGGAAGAGTGGTACGAAGGCCTGGCCATCGCGGCCCCGCACTGTGGCATCTGACAGGCAGTACTCACTCCGTAGCAACCACCGGGCTGGCTGAGGTTGGTTATTCCTGCACCACGCTGTCCCTTCTCCCTCTGCCTAATCCTGCTTGCTCTGCCTCCCATTCCTACTGCTATTAATACGATTCCCTGGAAACATCTTGTAGCCCAAATTCTGTCTAAGCTTCTGCTCCCTGAGAACTCGTTCCATTTCCAGGTCTGAAAGAACCTTTGGCCCCCAAGCCAGGTCTAAAGGGCAGGAGATAAAGATTGCTTCCCAGTCCTTGTGATGGATGCTTAGGAAGTCACCTTGCAAGGAAGGGACTGTCCCGGAGCAGTCACTAGCTAGAGCAGGTCAAAGCAGTGCTATAATACCGCACAGTGGAGCTTTAAAGAAAAGCTTCCAACCCATCTCAGGGCATCAGTCCAGATCTCAAAGAGTAAAGCCACTTCCAGGGCTGAAAGACCCTTGGCTGTGAAGGTTTGGAGCACATAGGACAGGCAGAGCCTACTGATGTGAAGTGACATGGTAACCAGCATCAGCCATAGATGGGGTGGGCAGAGTGGCATCCAGAAAAACGTGGTGAGGGTGTCTTCAGGTCACAGTGGCAGTCCCGTGTGCAGGTGGCCTGTTGATTTATCTGTCATGCTTTCCTGCCCAACCACCCTGCCTCTTCTTTGATGGCAGTGACTATGTGTTGTTCCCTGTGGTTACCGCAGTGCCTAGCACGCAGCCTATACACAGGAAACGTATTAGTAAAAGGACTAAATAAACAACCAAAAGTACTCAAGAAAGGAGCCATGTAGCCCAGACAACCTCAGCTTTCAAGCACTACCTTAAAAGAGTCAGCGTGGACTCCAGGAGGTGGTCAGTATTAAGAACAGCACCAATGACCACGAGGGAGATTTGGTGGCGCCAGAGTTCCAGGAAATGTGTGTAAGACTTTGAAACTGTGTATGAAGTTAAAACTCTGGGAGTTTATTGTTTTGTTTTGTTTCCCATGGCTGGCATGGCCTGAAAAGTCAATGTTAAACTTGTTTGTCACATGAATGATGGATGGACAGACGGATGAATGGATAGAGGCAAAGAGAGAGACAAAAGGAGAGAGGCAGACCTCTTCTGGAGCATATCAGGATGCTTGTGGCTGACAGTAAGAAAAAAATCTGACTAAAAGTAGCAAAATAATGAGATGTTTATTATCTCACAGAAGAAGTCCAGTGACAGAGTCTTCTGGGTTTAATTCCACGGTTCAGTGATGTTACCAAGGGTCCTATTTTGTTTTATGTATTGGTGTCCTCCTGTGCCTAGATTGATCCAGTCTGTCCCCTCGTGGTTGCAAGACGGCAGCATCAGCTCCAGTGTGGTGTTCAGGCTAGGACTGAGGTGATACAGGTAACTTCATCTTAGATGTTGTTGGCCAGAACTCTACCATGGCCCTGCCTAACTTCAATGGGGCAGGAAGGTACAGTTCGCCGCACACCTAGAAATAGAGGAAAACCAGATTACTGGTGAACATGAGCAAAATCTTCCAAAAAAGCTTTTGCTAGAAGTCCCAAGCCTCTCATATCTCTTTGGCCAAAATGGGGTCACATGATCATAACTCAACAAAACCCTTATCCAGGGGGTATGAATTTAATATCAACCCTCTGTGTCAAGGAAACATTCCTGCCAGCAAATAAGAAGGATGGTGGATCTCGGTAGGCAGTCAACAGTGTCCACTGCTTGCTATAAGAGGACTGACTTAGCAATACTGTGAGTCAATTAAAAAGGTCCCTCATTACAGGATTTCCTTTACAGTCAGAAAATGGTGGCTTTTATGGGTTAGCACCTTACCGTCAGTTCCTTAATCACCACGGCAGCATCAGATCAAAATAGTTCCTGCAATGGGTACAATGAAGGATTTTACCTTCATCCCCTAACAGCTTCGAGGAATAAATCATGAGCTTTAGACAATAAGAAAAGCTCTAGTTTGTTAGGCTTTTATTTCCCAAAAAAATTATTTCAAGGAAATGACCAAATAAAAAGTCTTCAAAAGAAGTCAATTAATTCTCTTACTCAGAGTTAATGAGGGACGGTTGAATTCAGAAGGTTCTTTTAGTTTCTTCTCCCATGTCTCTCCACACATCCATCCCTCTCATAAGACCATAATAAGAAAGGTGCCGGTGCCTATCTTGCCACAGTGTTGGGCGTCAGATGTTTATGATTTTGCAGCAATGGGGGCAGTTTAGGTGAATGGTGGGTGGGGAGGGGGGAGAATTGCAGTGGATGAAATTCCAGAAAAGAGCCCTGGCTAAGTCAGCCTCAACACCCCCACTAAGATTAAAATTGCCCTTTATCGGGGTGAGTACAAACCTGGAACCCTTTTATCTAGAGCCTCCATGGAAGACAAAGCCGAGGCTTAGAAGAGAGGCCCGAAGACTGTGTTACCTACTTGATCCCAGCCTGCAAATAGGCACGTGGGGGGGGGGGGAGCGTGCGCGCATGCACGCATGTGTGTCACATATGGTAATTCGAAACAGTTAAACATATGAAGAATGTTTTTCATTCACAGATGGCAAAAAAAAAGGCATTTATTTTTTTCATATAACACATTCCCAGGCTTTGGAGCCAACAGCCTCCAGGGAGGATCTCAAATCCACTCAGTGCCCTCGACGACTTGGGTTTGTGTTTGAAGGTCCGTGGCGGCTCAAAGATGAGTAAAACCTTAGATAAGTCAGACAGCTCCCTGTTGGCTGCGGGGCCTAGGGGCACTGTTATTTCAACAAGGCTGTATGAAAAAGCCCAGTTCGTAACATTTACTTCAGATGGATCTGAGGCAGCCGAAGGAACAAACTTCATCCACTGGGCTAAATCCTTCCCATGGCACCTGGTTGGCACCTGGTGCCTCAGCTCTTCTGGGACTGCCGAGAGGAGAATGGAGGTAGGTTTCCTGTGGCAAGTACCCTGTCCCTTTGGCCAGTGAATAAATAAAGCATGGCTGTTTTCCAAGGTTCTTTCCTGCTGCTACGAGAGCAAGCTGGGATGCAGAGCGTCCAACCAAGGCTCCAAGGCGCTGCAGAACTTGCAGAGAATTGTTCCACTGGGGTTTCTGACAGTGGGAAGGGAGAGTTAATTAAATCTCATTGCAAAATTAAGTAGCATAACTATATATTTTAGAACTAGTATAGTTATTCCTTATCTTGGAGAGTTATAAATTCTTTGCGACTGTGATGTATTCTTTATGAGAAATTATCATAGAATTCTAGAAATACGGGGTTTCAGAGATCGCATAGTCAAGCAACCTCATTTTATAGAGATGAGAACAAACCCAGAGAGATTATATGACAGATTGAAGCTTACAAGTCTCCTGACTCAAAATCTAGTACTCTCGCCATTTCATTTGATTTGTATTTTGCACACAGCCAAAGCCTACACCAGGTGAAAATAGCAGATGGTCAAAATAGCCTCTGAAATTCTCTTAGGAAGTCACCATGTTGGAGGTGAGCACGTCTGTCACTGAGTCTAACATAGCCAAGTTTGCCTTCAGAGTCGAAGCAGATCATTATTTCTTAAGTTACATACCAAGTGAAGTAGTGGACTGGGGTTTAGGGGCCGTGTTGTGTGGAAAATCGGTCTTTAAACTCAAGAATCACAATCTGTAAAGGCACTTCCACCGGGAGAAGTACCCAGAACTGAGACCAGCTCATAGATCCGGAGAGTCCTTAGGCGAAGGCTCAAAGCAAACTCTGTCATCTTCAAATATCTCACTCTGTGAACTCCAGCCTGTCTGGTATTCTGAGCTGTGAATTTTAGCCTCCCTACCTCTCTGAATTCTGAACCAGTTCCCTCTACTTAACAAGGCTGTTGTGCTGTTTGGAATTCCCATCCCTGGGCTGTATGTAGCCTGGAAACTCTTCCTAGGCAGCAGGCTGTGGCAACCATAGGCTCACCTTGTTTGTTTCTCTTCTTTTAGGGCTCATGATTGTGTTAGCCAAGGTTCTCCAAAGAAAAAGAATCGATAGGATGTGTACATATATAGAAAGAGATTTATTTTAAGGAATTGGCTCGCCTGGTTAGGAGGCTGGCAAGTCCCCCAATCTGCAGTAGACAAGCTGGAGACGTGGAGAGCCAATGCTGTAGTTCCAGTCCAAAGGCTCAAGACCCAAGGAGAGCCAATTTTCAGTTCAAGTCCAAAGGCAAGAAAAAGCGGATGTCCCAGACAGAAGACCGTCAGGCAGAGAGAGAGTAAATTCTTTTACTCAAGCCTTTTTGGTTCTATTCAGACCTTCAACTAATCAGGTGAGGCCCACTCCTACTGGGGAGGGCAATCTGCTTTGCTCCCACCGATTCAAATGTTAATCTCACTTAGAAACATTCCTGCAAACACATCTAGAACAATGTTTGACCAAATATCTGGAAACCCTTTGGCCCAGTCAAGTTGAAACATAAAGTGAACCGTCACAACTGTCCTGTGCTGCCAATTGTCCAATGTATAAAGGTTTTGCTTCAAATAATTTGTTCTTCGTATTGTTGCTGTTGGTTAAGGTGAGACAGTAAATTCAGTTTCTCTTCCTCCATCATGGCTGAAAGCGGAAGTCTGGTGATGTGTTGTTATTTTGAAGGTTACCGTCAGTTCCTGTCTCAGGAGTTTACCATTTTGATCAGCACCTCTTTCTCTGCCTCACCAACACAATATGTTGTCCAACTTTTGGATTTTGTTGATCTCATAGGGTGAAATGGCCTCTCTGCATGGTTTTAAATTGCTTTTCTATTGTTATGAGTGACACCGAGAATCTCGATGTATGTTTGTCATTTTTGTTTCTTTTTCTACAAACTGTTCATGTTGTGTGTTCATTTTTATATTTGGATGTTAATCTTTTTTGCTTTTCTAAGGATTCTTTTTACAGAGAAATTAGTACTTTGCCTATATATGAGCTGCAATTATTTTTTCTCTCTTGACTTTCTTTTTGCATGGAGAAAAGTTTTTTTTAATATAGTCAAATTTATTAATCTCTTTATTTATAGATTACGAATTTTTAGTCATAGTTAGAAAGGCCTTCCTTAAGCCAATATTATAAAAGAATTCTCCTATTTCCTTCATACTTTTATGATTTCACATTTCACATTTAAAACATAGATCTTGTACAGTGAGAAGTATGGATACAATTTTATCTCTTAGCACATGATACTCAGTTGTCTCAACACCCTGTATAAAAAGTCCATCTTTATCATATACTAAATTCTGTGCATATTTGAGTCTTCTCTTCTGTTCAATAGCCTATTTATGTGGCAGCAGCATGCTGTTAAATTTTGAGACTTTTTATTATGTCATGATATCAGCTAGGACTGATCTCCAACACCCACCCTTGTCCTTGCCAATTATTATACAGAGATTTCCAGCTTATTTTGCTTGTTTTTCCAGGTGAACTTTAAAATCAGCTTGCTTAGGTCCAGACTAGAACTGTTGATCCTTTTATTAGGATCATGTTAAATTCATAACTTAGTTTAGGGAGAACTGATATATTTATGATGAAAAGACTTTGTGACCAAAAACATTTTGGGACCCTTTATTTATAAAAGCTTCAAGGGGACTCTGATGGTTTCTGCCCGGTGGCCTGCAGCCTCAGCAGTGAGCTCTGCTGGACGGATGTTAGGACTGTGCTTTACTGGAAGGCTGAATAACCCAGAAAGCCAGTGCTGGAAAAAGTCAAATGGTTTTAGGTGTTTCAGTGGGAGTTTTACCTACATCATTGCTAATAATGTGGAACATGTAAGAACTCTCAACCAGTAGGTTATTCTGAATGACACTGCTACAGAGCTCAGCAACGCCATTTCATTACTTTTGGATAAGGCTGGCCCTATGCAAAATTATGAAGTGACCGATTTTGGCAACCTCACCTTTGTCATTTTTCATTATTTCCCCCAGTATGGCATCCCTCCTTCCCTAAAGCTATCGATAATATCTCCATGCTCCCTCCTACTCTCCTCTTATCAAAACCTATCCCTGGGAAAGAATCTGATGGTAGTCATTTACACCTTAACGTGAGATTATTTCTGTCTGACAGTGGAAAGAAAGATTGCATTTATTTAAAAGAGTTTGAGCATCTGGGAACAATTGGAGGAGGCAGGCAAAGGAGCCTTCCAGGTGTCCCTGAAATATTACCAGGTTGATCTGTACCTTCTAAGCCCTTCCTTTCAGGCTTAGAGGATCCTACAGACCCCAGGAGATGCTCTTGTCATCTTCCTTCCTACACTCTTGAGAGGAATCCGAAGACAAGACAAGTGATTTCACTGTGACCACAAATTAAAGAGAGGCTATCCAGAAGGAATACCTTGGCACCACTTCTCTTAAGTGCCGAGGCTTGGCGGTATGCATCTGGGACCACAGTCCTCCCCTGTTAGCCAGAATGGTGTGATTAGAAGCAAAAATATGAAGTGCATTACATGCAACTTCTCTCATAACACATGCAAAGTAATCAATCTTAACCTCTGGCAGCCACACCAGGGAGGCTGTCTTCCCCTTTTTATTTATTGACTTGCCCTTGACCAGCCCTTAACGTATTTGTTTTTGTCATCACAAGGCTTTTGCTTCAAATTCACCAGTTCTATTTCCTTCCCGGGGTGTGGATGGCTCATCTGTCAGCTGCTGTCGGTATTAGTGACAGACACCCATGCCATATTGTAAAATAAAGCCCACTTGACTGTGATTTCGTAACACTGGAGTCTTTTCAGTCCAGCTGTTCAATGCTTTAAAGAGCAGAATCTCCCCTTCGGAGCGAGGTTCTTTCTGGCTCCAGTCGGAGAGTGTGGCCCCCGCTCTTCTGAGGCTGCCTTCCGGGGACCCCGACACTGCTCAGGATCCGGCAAGGAGACCTTGATGTGCCTCAGGCGTCGTTCTCCACAGCTCCTGCTTTGGAAAGAAAACTTTGTGCCCGTCTCTAAACACTGCATTTGAACACTTGAAAAACCCAGAGCTTCGCCCTCAGGTATAAGGGGAGTCTTTGGAACAAATGTGAAAGGAACTCGTTACTGAAGTCCCCGAATGCGAGGCGCTGAGCGCTGAGAACAGCACTTCGTTTTTAAGGCGGCGACAGCGGAGTTTCTCTGCCTCAGGAGCCAACCGCGGTGCACAGTATTAAAGGGCCCAACTCCCTCTGACATTGCTTCTTTTCTCTCAGCTTCAAAACTTGAACGGAACTGTAAGTGAGACTTGGATGAGAGGAGGAGGATGCAGTTCCAACCACAGGCGACACTCCGGCCCCCTCCTTGTTTTGGCCGTGCTCTTTCAGGCAGGCTGTCTAGTTTCACCTCTGACTGGGACTAGGCTTCGGTAAGAATGCATGTCACAAATCAGGGGTGCAATAGGTTTCTTTTTCTTCAATTCTGGTTAATTTTATATTAAGCCCTGACGCTGCTGAGGTGGAGGAAATATACCCTCTGTAAATCTAAGATTCCAGCGCATTGCTCTCTCCGGCGTGGCACCGTGGGTGCAGAGACTCGCAGAGGGCACAGTGGGGAGTGCGGAAAGGGCGGGAGGGCACGCTTTGGGTGCTTGGAGTATCTGCCACTCGGGTTTCTGCTTTGTGGTCTGTCAGCCCTTCTGCCTCTGTCCTCCATCCTTTGCTCCAGTTCATCTGGACCGCTGAGGCCAAACGTCTCTCTCAGCTTCCTGATGACAGGCTTGACAACCAAGTCATTATTTTGCTCCTTTCACGCCGTGTGCCATGCCAAGGCATAAACATCTCTGGAAGACCATCCTGGCCCCCTCCCTGTCTATCTAGATTCACTGCACAGCCATGCGATCCCTTGGGGAAAGGCACAGGTACCCCCTGGTCCCAGAGTTTGGAAAGCATCTTGGGTTTTCCTGCTTCCACGGAGCTCTGCCCAGAAGGTGGGGCTGAAGACACTTCTGCCCGGGAAACACTTCTAACCATCTCCATTCTCATGGGCTCTTCCCTATCTCTCTTCCATTTTTCCCAGCACGGGGAATTTTTTCTAGTCGGACAAGTTAAGGGTAAAAGGAATACATTTCTACATTCTCCCAGCTCTCAAACTTTTTGTCGCTTCCTCTCCTAAGGAGATGGAAGAGCCCAGGCATTTGGAAGACAAAAGCCAGGGACATGATTTTGCTTTCCGTCCCACGTAAGCATTCCTCCTTCCCTTGAAGAACGACCCTGAAGTAGCCCAGCTGCTTGAATGAGTACAATATACATTGATTAATGTTTCAAAAATATTATTCTGCCACACAGATAAAATAGCTTAGTAAGCAAAAATCTGTCCTTGAAGGGTCCTTCTGATGCAGCTCCTGATGCCGGCCTGCTAATGGGTGAAACACAGCGACACATCAGAAGGAAGAAGCAGGGCAAACCTTGGGCATTTTGGCATTAGTTTTTCAAATATGGCTGCTTTTAAGCGCACTGATGTTTGTTCCTTCGTTCTGAAATGATTGTGTTCTAAAGTCTTAGGTTAAGCCAAGGACTGCAGACACTCTCTAAGCCACATTACCAATATGGTGGGTGAAC
Organism: Avahi laniger; assembly: GCA_963575035.1. Taxonomy (NCBI): domain Eukaryota; kingdom Metazoa; phylum Chordata; class Mammalia; order Primates; family Indriidae; genus Avahi; species Avahi laniger. The sequence goes on from CAUYSK010104210.1 coordinate 13,893, forward strand.
AACAGAACTCTCACTAATACGGTCTGTCTTGTTTTCTGCTGCCCTGTTCTTCGTGGTATATTTTGAAGACAAAATTTATATAAAAATGGAATGTGGTCTTCAGTAAGATTTTGCTATCTTTCTTTTCTCTAACATATCCTCTAAAGGTATTCTTTTAAATTTTTCTCATTTAGAATTCTGTTTTCATTATACGTGAATGAATTTATGAAACACACTATTTTTTGTGTGCTTAATTTTTCAGTATATCGTCATTCATTTAGATTTTCTTTTTAATTATAAGTCTTTTTTTATATTTTGGGGTCAAAATCCCACTGGTAACAGGAATATTTCTTTTTATTGATTGTACCAGTTGGAAATAAAAATAGCTATTAAAAATTCTAAATGACCTATGTCAAATAATATAAAAAGGAAGTTACTTTGGAATTCTTAAAGGTAGTGACAGCACAAATCAATGTTAAGCTCAATATTCAATGGTATGCACATAAAGACATAGATCCACGTGTATACACAAACAAACACCTGTAGATGTATAGCTATTCAAAAGTGGGGTAATGTAAAGATGAGAACTTGGCAGATTATGGAACAGAAAAGAGAATGGTGCCTCTGAAGGAAGAAAAGAAAGTAAATTAATATATAGGGGCTTCCTGCTACTGCCTGGCTCGTGTCAAGCCTGTGGCACAGACATTATTACCTACATTTTGCACACAAGGAAATGAAGGGTCAGAAGGCTTAGGTAACCTGCCTAGGGTTGCGTGTCTACTTAGCAGTGGAGCTTGGCTTTGAATCTAAGTCCATGGGACATCAAAACATCCTTTTTCACAACAACACTTGTTTGTGGTCAGTTCAGTACCCACAGGGTGCCAATAGAGGTGTTCGGGGTTTTTATACTTACAAAATGTTGTGGTTTTTATAGTTATAAAAATCCATTCCAAAAGATTAGCTGGAAAGGATACAATGGGAGAAGATAACCAACCGTACATTCTTAAGCGTACTATATCCATTTCACACATTGGAACAACCATTCTTGTTGAAGATACTGATTTGATCAGGCAATCTTTCAAGATATGATCCAGGTCTTTAGCAAGAGCTATACTATTTTTGCAATCCATTGAGTGGTGACAGGAGTTCACTTCACACCATCACAAATTTCCCATGGGAGCTAACAAAAGCTTGCAGCTTGGTAACATGTGGGAAAGTGCAATATTCTACTCACAAAGTAAAAGTAATATGTCACCATTGCATGGTACAGTAATAAACTACGTGTGGCATTATAAACGACATGGAGTTGGGCAGACAGGGCAAGAGTAAGCCTTCATACAGAGGACGTATTGTGAACTTAGAAATAGCCGGAGATAACGCACTTATGCAGCCAGACACAACAGATTCGCTTCCGACACTCAGTCTAGCAATTTGGGGTTAATACATGCCTTTGTTTTTTTATCTTCAGCATGGGACTGGAATTTAGAAGTTTTAATTTTAAAATCAGTTCTCGCAAGGGCCACACCTTTGGTGACAATTTTGGTCCCTTTAGACTCATTTGGTCCCTTAGTAAAGAAATACGATTTATTTTAGTCTAATTTTCTTGAAGATCTAATGTTTCTTCTAAAGTGCTTGATAAGCCAAGTGTGGTAGCTCACGTCTGTAATTCCAGCATTTTGGGAGGCCGGATGATCACTTGAGGCCAAGAATTCAAGACCAACCTGGGTGACGTAGTGAGACCCCCATCTCTATAAAAAATAAAATAATTAGCCGAGTGTGGTGGCAAGCACCTGTACTCCCAGCTACTTGGGAGGCTGAGGCAGGAGGATCGCTTGAGCCTCGGAGTTTGAGGATGCAGCAAGCTATGATGAGGCCACTGCACTCTAGGCCAGGCAACAGAGCGAGACCCTGTCTCAAAAAAAAAAAAAAAAGCTCTGTAAAATGTGTAAACCTTGTATAACAAATGTCTTAATAAGTGGCCTGAGATCTTTTTACTCCTTCCTTTAAATCAACCAACCAACCAACAAAACAAACAAAAAAAGCCCCCTTGGATCTGCAGTCCTCAACCCTCCCCCTGCCGTCCACCTTGATATGTTAGAAACCGGGCTGCATAGGCTCTGCTCCCTCCCTTCTCTCCCCTCCCCATCTGTGGAAAAATGGTCTCCCATGAAACTTAGCAACAGGACCACACAGCAGGAGGTGCGCAGTGGGTAAGTGAGCGAAGCTTTATCTGTATTTACAGCCGCTCTCCATCGCTCGCCATCTGCCCCGCTTCCCGTCTGGTGGAAAAAATTATCTTCCATGAACACAGTCCCTGGTGCCAAAAAGTCTGGGGACTGCAGCTTAGATGACCCGTGTCCAAACCAAATAGGACCAATCTTTACAAGCTTTTCTTTGTATTTTAGCAGAAGTTCGTTTCTCTCTTTTCTAATTAATTACTATATTGATTTCCAAACTTGCAATTAAAGGGGAAGTTTTTAAAAGATAGTCATTACGTAGAAATGAAAGCAAGAACTAACACACTTAGTAATAATGTGTGGTTAACACGCTGCTTATCCGCTGCCAGAAAAACTGCTTCAGGATAAATTCATTCTTCTCCAAGGTACGTTTACTCTCAAAGTCACAAGGAAGAAATCAGATATCCCAGGAACAATGGAAAGTTCTAGGTGAACAGCTTTTTCTAATTTTGAATAAAATTCAGTGCTTTGGTCCAATCACTTGAATTGGTCCAATCACTTGAAGAGATATTCTGAGAGAGTCTCAGTAGAAGGATGAACATGGAGCCCAGTTTCCCAGTCCCGGAACCACCACTTCTTAACCAGCTGATCCCTAGGGAATTGCTTGGCGTCACCAATCCTAGTTTCCTAATTTACAAACACCAAGATCAGGCTGGGGGCAGTGGCTTGCACCTCTAATTCTAGCACTTTGGCGAGGCTGGGGCAGGAGGATCACTTGAGGTCAGGAGTTCGAGACCAGCCTGAGAAAGAGCAAGACCCCATCTCTACTAAAAATAGAAAAAATTAGTCAGGTGACCAAAAATAGAAAAAAAAAATTAGCCAGTTGTGGTGGCACACGCTTGTAGTCCCAGCTACTTGGGAGGCTAAGGCAGGAGGATCATTTGAGCCCAGAAGTTTGATGTTGCTGTGAGCTAAGCGGACGCTACTGCACTCTAGCCTAGGCGACAGAGCAAGACTCTGTCTCAAAACAAACAAACAAACAAACAAACAAACCAAAAACCCCAAGATGAAGAAGCCTATGATCTCATGGAGTCAAACAAGATAATATTGGAAAGTGTTTTTTACACTCTGAAAGTTAATACAGATTTTTAAAAATATGAGACATATCAGAAATGGTACATATTTACAACAGTGCAGTTTCGTTTGATTGTACTTTTCTTTGCCATTGTAGGTAATTTCAACCACAATGAGAATTAAATAGGCTTACCTATACCCAGGAATGTAACCAATACCACCATTGGGAACATTTTTTTAATAAGAAAAAATGTGAGTTGTTTCCTATCAAACAATTAGCCCCCCCCCCACCCTGCTTTTTTTCTTTTTTAAATAAAGCCTATTTGCTGGTTGGGGATGCACCTATTTAACAAATGTTCTGCTTGATGCTACCTGGAATTCAGGGACCTGCTATGAAGGAGTTTGAAGGGATTCACTATTCCACGAGCTTTTAGAGAGCAGGAACAATCTTTGCATCTTTAGCAGCAAGCACAGTGAAATTCAGTCGGTGTCGTTGGAATTCAGCTGCTGAACTGAATGCAGTGTAAGAAGGGGAGGAGGCGAGGCCAGGAGCTGTCAGGCATGGACTAGAAACTCTGGCCTGGAGACAGCCTGCTCAGGGCACATGACCCATTGGAAGACAAGCCAATGGCGGGGCTGTGTTTGTGTGTAAAGGCGGAACGTAGTTCCATTTCCTCTGAGAGTCTGTGCATACACTTTTATTTATGTAACGTGTAGCTAAATGATGGTAAACGAAAAGAAAATGGATCAGAATGTAGGCAGCTAGCTTCGTATGCAGGTCCTTTGATGTGACATTTTGAGTAAAATCTATTCTTTAAAAAATTAAAAACCACTTCCTTTCTCTTGTTCTAAAAGTTAATCTACTTTGTCCTTTAGTTCTTTCTAAATCAAAGGCCTGTTTTACTGATTTTATCATCTTACCATAGCTTAACATTTTTTTTTCTTAAAAAAAAGATCAAGTTATAGATGAAGAAAAAGATTGGTCTATTTGCAGATACATTGGTGTGTTTCATTTTACTCAGCGGCCTCCTTGGTCTGAATCAGGCTGTCATGGGGCCAAACGCGGAGCTGGTGCCGTGGGGAAAAGCCAAGTGGTCCATTTTAATTCCTTGTTGCCACATCTTTAAACAATGCACCAAGCATGGAAACGTTCAAAATATCTTTCCTTCTGTCTGATTTCACTTTAGTCGATCCAAATTTGGCATCACTGCCTTCTGAAATATTTTTGATTGTAGAGCAGTTGGTGATTTTAATAATTTAGTACGGAGAAAGAATGAAGAGGAAGAAATTGGAAGTTAAAACACAATGGTAAAAAAAGTTAATTTAAAGTGATGTTTGGTTAAAAAAGAAAAAAAAAAGGTTCCCTCCGCGATGCTGTTGTGTAATTGAACGGATGAAGGGAGCTGACGGGAACTTCACTGGGTGTCTCAGAGGAGGCCCCTGGGGTCAGCCCTGGGCTCTTATGCCTCACATTAAACAAGTTCGTCAATTTTCCATCAGATTGATTTTTCTCACAGGTCCGAAGGCCTTGTCTTATTTCGCCTTATTTCCACAGGGGTTCTTAGCATTGCAAACATCCATTTACTTTAGTTTCAAATTGTGAAGAGTGATTTTCGTCTCTGAGAAATCATCAGAGAAGGAACCGCCAGAATTGGAAGGCCTTGTTTAATATGTAGACCCTGTTGGTTGTCTTTCATTATTTCGTTATTTTCTTTCATTATTTTTCTCTGTTGGAATCAAGTATTATTTAAGGATAATCCCGTGTAACCAGTTTACCTAGAGTTCTCTTCTGCATTTGATTGTTTTCCAATATCTGCTTAGAACAGAGGTTTCTGAAGAAGATTAGATAGGTTATCCTACCCAAGACAGGCTGTTAAGTATGACTATCAGCAGATTCTAAATAGACTCCTGGGAATTACAGATACTTGCCGATTTTTTAGGTGTTGGTATACCCGACCCAAGGACATCTGCGAGGAATCAAACACTGAGTAAAGAAGCTCTCTCCCAGTTTGTAATGCTTAGTTCCTTCACGTTAAATGTTGGATCCCTCAGAGGTTTTTTTTTTTTTTTAATTGTATTCTGTTAGTTCCAAAAAAGAAAAATCACTTTTACTCCAAAAAAATAAAATAAAATAAAGTTCCTTAAAATGACTTTTAGTCTTATGACTTCCTTTTGAGTTTTTTGGAAGCTTTTAAGAAAAACACCACATTTACATAGCAGAATCAATTATATCTTCCATTGCTGTCCTTACACATGCTTGCCTATTTCTTATTTAAATAGGAAACCACAAGAATAAAGACATCATGCATTTCTGTTTTCTTAAACTTTCAAACATTGTCTTCACATACATGATCTCCTTGCTCCGCCCTCCCATGCAGTGAATTAGGGAGGCTGGGTGTCACCATCCCCCATCGACAGATGGCATGAGTTTGTCCTGCCCTAAGATGCACACTAGTAAAGGCAGAATCGCATCTAGAACCCAGGTCTTTGGACTCTTTAGTCTCTGCCCCTTCCACTTTATCCTGCTGCTTGAAAGAGCTTGTCAAAGACTGTGAGACACTCAAAGAGATTCCCCGGCAATTTTTCCTTTCAAAAAAAAAAAAAAATGGAAATAGTTTTTTCATGCTCAAGACTACAATCACTTCATCACATTAATATTAATCTTTCATTTGGGGAAAATCTTCTCATTTCCAGACTCTTGACAAAGAGACCATTGAATAAATGAGCCCCGCTCTTTTTCCTACCTGCTAATTTATTAGCTGTTTTAATATTAATATCTAGGGCCAAGCTTAAGAGGAGGCAAAACAAGTGTCCCTGATGTCTGAAATTCTGCCATTGTCACATTTATTTCTTTGCATAGCTTTGTCTCCAATGAAAACGCAAATAATTCTCAGAGGATCATGAAACAGTAATTGAAACTTCATGATATGCCAGTCTCTGTGGTTACAGATATGAATAATAATAACCAATATGTACTAAACTCTTATGCTAGGCATTACGCTGAGCACTTTTCATACATTATCTCATTTAACCGTGAAACAACCCCATAGGGAGGTTCTACTATTATTCTCATTTAACAGTTTAGAAAGTTGAGACTTCAGTGGTTAAATAATTTGTCCAAGGCTCACAGCTAAGTGAAGAAGTAGGGTCAGGATTTTGAGCCCAGTCAGGTTGGTGCTTAACTTGTAGTTTTTAATAATCATGCTCTAAAAATTATTTTTTCTATTTGCGAGAAAGCCGCAGTCCAGTGAGGGAAAGAATGGTGTAATGGGCGCAGAGAACCATGGGAGCACAGAGGAGGGAGTGTCCCCCTTTGCCTCTAGCAGAGAAGGATTTCTGGAGGAGAAGTTGGAGCCTGGGTCTTAGAGGCTAGGTGACAGCTCTCCAGGACAGTGAGGGTGAGGCAAGAGGGCATTCCAGGCAGAGGAAACAGCAAGGACAAGACAGATAGAGGAACATGAAAATATGTGGTGTGGTGGAGAATTGCAAGTACTTTGGCGTTGTTGGAACAGAGACATTTAGCAGTAGGAACACTCATAGGTTGAAAAGTTGCAGATCACCAGACTACCAAGCACCTATGATATTCTGTACTAGATTTTAGAATTTTTCTTTTGGAGCAATAAGGGGTCATAAATATTTTTTATTAAGGTGAGTATGATTAGATTTTTGGTGCGTAAAAGTAAAGTATAGAAGGAAGGATACCATTTGTCAGACTGTTATAATACCCTAGAAAACATAGGACTGGCTGTATTTGTTACCTATGCTGTATAACAAATTACCCCTGAACTTAGTAGCTTACAATAACAAAGGTTTATTTCCTCAGTTTTTGGGGGTCAGGAATCCAGGGAGGGCTTAGCTGGTATCTCTGACACAGGGGCTCTCACAGGGCGGCAATCAAGCCATCATCCGGGGCTGCAGTCATTTCCAGCCTTGATTGGGGGAGGATCCACTCCTAAGCTGACTCATGTGGCTTCTGAAAGGCCTCACAAGACCCACTTCCAAGCCCAGTCATGTGGCTAGTGCCAGGCCTCAGGTCCTCACTGGATGTTGGCCAAGACATTAGTTCCTCACCACACGGGCCTCTCTGTGGAACTGCTCCCAGCATGGGAGTTGGCTCCCCCCAGAGTGAGGGCTCTGAAAGAAAGAGAGAGAGAGAATAAGAGAGAGAGAGAATAAGAGAGAGAGAGAGAACAAGAGAGAGGTAAAGACAGTGAGAGAGCAAGAGAGGGCATGCAAGACAGATGCCGGAGTCCCTGGGAATCTAATCTCAGGAATATCCCATAACTTTTGTCATATTCTGTTTGTTAGAAGTGAGTCACTAGGCCCAACCTTCTCAAGGACATGAATGCCAGGAAGCAGGATCATTGGCGGCCATTTTAGGGCTACTTACCACTGTGGCCTTTTACAATGCTGCCGGTGGGCCCTCAGGATGCTGGTGGCAACTGGGTAGTTAAAAATATAGATTCGAAGTGAAAAAGGAGAGTTGGGTCCAACTATAATTCTGTGTGAAGCAATTTTGTAAGAGAGCTGTATGGCAGCTGTGTTTGAGAATGGGGTACTCTCTAAATACATTCTCATTTACTTAGTAAATATTCAAGTACCCTCTGTTTATGAGACATTGTGCTAGGCCTTCAGGTAATACTTTGGCATGTTGTTCTCCTGTTTCTTCATGGGGCTCAGCCTCTTGTGGCCTTGTAGTAATTAAAGCCTTTATAATGGTGTGAAAATGTGAGGTCGCAAGCCCCCATATCCTAACACAACCAGACGAAAGGTCAGGTACAGGAGTGATGACCTTGGCAAATGAAGCGGCTCTATGTAGCCACCCACATGAAAGGCCAGGCTGCGGAAAGGCAGCTCTCAGATGTGGTCAGGCTACACTGTATGCAAGCTGATCTAAGCAACCCTCCTGGAATACAGAGCTGACTAGGACAAGGAGCCCAAACCCACGCTGTCTTCATTCAAGTAAACCTGAAAACATTGTTTTGCAAGGACCATAATCTGACTATGGCAGAGTTCATGGTCTGCAAACCCAAATACATATTGCTAGGGACATTTTCTGCTTGTGTCTACTCAAAGTTGATGATATACTATTTTTAAAAAAATGATGTGGTCACTTAAAACCATTTTTTAGGTAATTTAAGCAGGTTGAATGTGATTATAACAGACATCATGACAATGATAATAGCCTATAGAGATCTAATACCCAAATGATGACTCAATTCTTACTAACAATATTCAACATTCAAAGTAATCAGAATGGTGTCTTAAAGTTTGTTGAAATGAAATTTTACTCATATCTAGATAATTAGGATGAGTCAGTGGTTTTCCTGAAATCTCCAGATAATCACTTCACTTACCCTCTTGGGATAAATGCGAAAAACTGAATCCCCGCACGCCCAAGGAAGAGTCCCAGGTGTCTCAGAGAAGCTGTAAGTGCCTCACACTTTGGTACAGAATCCAGTTCATTATTCAAGAAGCAAAGAAAGTACAGCAGTTCTCAGATAATTAAATGCCCAGCCTGTCAACGCTCAATGTGATACATTAACACGTGAGAAACTGCAGTGAATTACAGCTTTCCGGAGAGATATATGACTAACGCTGTCCACAACCAAGCTTTGGGGAAAAAATATCACCAGAGCCAGGAAAATAATATCACACTGTTCTGCCCAAATATGACTCAAGTTCATCCACACTGCTAATTTAATTTATGTCCTGTTGAGTTTCCCCAGTCAAGATTGCTGAGTTTTGTGGCGTGTAATGGAGCCAGGGTTGGGGAAGTAGAAGCCCCCTCTACGGAGTGCTCTTCACCACACTCATTTCTTGACTTCAGAGAACCTTCCAGATATCTAACCATGCCTATTTCTCCTGTTCCCATCTCTTCTTTCCTCATGCCTCTCCTCTTCCAGCTTAACTTGCAATATGTCAATGTTTGAGGTTACTGTTAGGACCAGTGTTCTAAACCGTTAATACCTGTGTCTCACAAAAAGCCCAGCAAGGAGTTGAAGCTGCTGCCCTATGCATCTCTACACATTTATAACACGAGGAGGGTATTTGGAAAATTTGGAACCCACCTGACTTGATATAAGAATATAATAATTATACTTTATACTTGCAAAGCATTTTATGCTTTTCCAAACCTCCAAATCTTCATAAATTTCATTTTCATTGACATACAATGCAAGTACTATTGAGTTTATATTTTAAATGAAGAAATGGACACAGAAAATGAATCACTTATCTAAGTTCACACACATTTGGTGACAGGGTTGGGATGCTAGATTATTCTTTCCAAGGAAACTGGTAAAAATAATTCTCAATATCTCCCCTCGATGTTTTCATCGGTCAGTACCGCAAACATAAGCCCCGTGGTGCATGGATTCTCAACACACTCAGACCTTCACACCCCTGGGGAGGCTGTTTTCTTCCTTGCTCCTGACCAAGCTTAAGGATCCTCAACCTGGCACCATCATGCTTCTACCTGGCTGCCTGGAATTGCTATATTTCCACAGGCCAGGTCTATACTCTTTTCACTGAGTGCCCTCTTTAGCTCTGTCCTTTCCTTGACTCCTGAGTCTTTCCCAAGTCTGCAGCCCTTTCGAGTCTGGCTGTTTGCTGGCTCCCATCCAGTATGCCTCAGGCTGGCAGGAGGGCTCAGCGTCCTCTTTGCTTCCTGCTGCTACTCCTTGACCATAGCAGCCCCAACTTCTTCCCTATAAGTCAGTTCCATTGTGAACTAAGCCATTCGGTTGTATCACCTGTCCCATTTCCAACTGCTCTCAGCCACCAACTTGTGGGTTCCTCCACTTTACCTTTCTTCAATTGTTTTTTTATTCAGTGTAGACTCTGTGATACATCTTTGCAAAAATACGTTCACCCACATACCCTCAACTCTCTAATCCCTCTATGTTTTCCTTCATGGGGTCTTTCTCGATCATCTAAGCCCATAGACACTGTTCACTATTAAACTTCCACATCGGTTTCCATTACTATTATTATGACTACTACCACTAATACTTCCACGACCACTGCTATTATTACAACTACTACTACTTGTATTACCACCACTATCTATCATTTATCGGGTGAATACTCTGTGCCAGCCCTGTGCTAAGTGCGCCACATGAATTATCTTTTCTAATCATCACAGCAACCCTGTGGGGGAAGTCCTATTATTATCCTCACATTATAAATGGAGTCTGGGATTTAGCATGACTGTCTATGGCACTTAGTATATATCTATATAAATAAAACCCCTTTTATAGGCCTGATCTGCTTCCTGAGCTAAATGACAAGTTCCTTATAAGCAAAGGGACCATGTCTTACTCATCTTTGAATCTCTGAGTGAGCTTAAATAGAATAGTGGCCCATACTTCGCAGCTCAATTAGTTGTCATCAGTGAAGGTGACTTCAATGACACTCAGCACATTTCTCTGAGGATCAATTATATACATCAGAATTATACCAAACAATGGAGATAAAATGATAAACAAAACAAATAATTGCCCCTTCAAAATTTATGGTAACATAGTAGAGACAGATAATTAGACATGCAACTGCAGTCAGCCATGCTTGTATTTTGGGGGCCAGGACAAGAGTACAAATAGAAGCCCACATACCATATGCCTAAATGTTTAAAGCTAATAAACTGTTAAACAAAATATGTTCTAGTTTCCTTCCTTGACAATTATATTTCATAGAGACAAAAATTGAAAAATATGAGTAAAATTATGGCCTTTCTATGAGTTTAAGTTGGCAAAATGTCAAAAATGACTGAATTAATTGTTATCGCATATGTCTGGGGGTTCCATTGAAGAGCTGGAGATATTTGAATGAGTAATAAAATAAAGACATACATAATTCATAAACTGTTATAGATTTATTCCACAAAATTTATTTTTCCTTCATTGGAACAAAATCACTAGTTAAGATGTTATATTCAACATTTTTCACATAATTTGTGTTCTATTAGACTAATGTCTAAAGAGTTAAAATATTAAGATATAATCATATTCAAATACATAGATATGAAATTTGAATTTATTTTCATAAAAACACAAATTAAGTAAGCCTTAAAATAAACGAAATTGTCTTACGTTTTCAAAAACAATTTTCTTTTAACAGAAAGTAGAATGGTGGTTGCCAAGGGGTCGGAAAGGGAGAGGAGTTGTTGTTCAAGGGATATGAATTTAAGTTTAGCAAGATAAAAAAGTTCCAGAGAAACATGCTGTACAACAAGGTGCATACAGCTAACACTATACCCTAAAAAGTACTGGGCACTTAGAGATGATTGAGATGGTAAATTTTATGTTATCTGTTTTTCACCACATTAAACAATTTTCTTTTGAAATATTAAAAAAGAGCTCTTAAAATTAACAGGGAAAACATACATTATAATTAAGAATTGTCAAAATTTTAAATAAAAATTATTTAAATAAAGGTTAGATATTTAATTTTTAAACATTTATGGCTTTATTTTTAAAAAACCTATCTGCAGCAGCTCTGGTACCCAATTTCCATCGAGCTGTCTGTGCAGAATCAGTATCATGCTTTGCTCCTGATTTGTTTTCCTATCCGGTGTAGACTTCATGTTACATAAAGACCTGTGCAGACATACGAATTTCAGCGTGATTTCCATCAGCAGCTACTTGTGACTGTTGCGAGTGTCTTGTTAACGTGTGTGTGACTTTGGAATCCCCAGCTGGAGAAAGAAGCAAGCAAATGGCCACTTGGCACCACAGGGAAATGATGTTTTGTTCTGCAAAAATCCATAGCATTCATGCTTTGCGAGAGGAAGAATCTGACAAGTTAATTAATTTGTCATTTCTCTTACCTAAGCGCTTCTGCTGGTGAAATCCTCCCTGTATGCTGAGGCAGAGTCCATGCCCTCCATCTCCCACCTTAACAGGTGACACCCACAGGCCTCCATGACATTTGTATGTGGTCACCATTTGTTTTGAGGACCTAGGGCAAGAGATGCGAACAAGTGTTTCCCTGGAACTTAAAGGTGTTATTCAGGAGGATGGATGTTTAGAATTATAGGCAGTTATGTGCTAGCATTGAACTGAGGATCTAGAATGATAGAGGAGTGCACAGAATTGTTGGGAAAATAAAATTTAGCATCTCCTGGTCTTCCCCATCTCCATATCTAGAGCTCCTTGTTTTCCTCTGGTAGCACCGGGGGGGTTCATGCTTTCCACTGACAACGCAGTGTGGCACCTCTCCTGTTAGGGCCGTGTTTTTTCCTTCTCATTACTTTCCCCTCACTCTTTCCCCGTGGCAGAAGTTCTACTGCTTCTAGTGCCACGTTTGCAGTTCACATATGTCTTGTTCTCTACCAAATGGTTTAATGAAAACCCGTTTCATAAGAATAGACGATTTAAGTAGATTCCTTTCCAGATTAGATTCATGAGTTTGACTGGTGCCTTCTGGATCCTTTTCCCAGAAGGTTGACCTCAATATGCAGAATTTAGGTCACTGTAGCCACAAATAGGGGACAGACGGGTGGACCTTAGCATCTCCAAAACATTTATTATAAAAATGTTATAATGTTGTTATAAGTTGTGAATTCATTTTTCCCAATTCAAATATTTTTCATTCGGCTAACTAATTCCATTCCCATTAACCACTTTTCCATTATTTTGGGTCTTACGCTAGTCTAATTTTCAAGGGTCAGAGTGATATTTGCTTTTAGGATACCACAAGGAATCTCACTGTGTTTGGTATTCCTTCTTGCTTAATCGTTGATTCTTCAGAGACATAAAAGAAATTAAGAAACTGGCTGGTTCTTTGATTAGCCCTCGTATTCTAATTCATGAATTTGAGAGATTACACTTTGGACTGGTCCAGGCCATAACATGTCACATGTCCTTTAAAGTCAGGCTTTGCAAGAAATCCTACCTCATATGACCTTACGTGACAGCAATAGCAACACTGGAAACTATTGAAAATGCCATTTTAGGATGGCAAGAAAACTAAAATCTTTATGAAAGGTAATGAAAGTTAATTTCTGTAGACACTTTTCAAAATTAAATACTTGAGACACCTTACATTTTTCTCATAATTCTAAAAATAATTAGATCACAATATGGATTAATTTCTTGTCACATTTAATTTTTTAGAGAAAAGCTGTTGTTCAGTCGTGAGCACCAAAAAGGAAAAAAAACCCCAAGTGAAATTGTTCAGTGTTACTTGCCATGTTTGCCCTTACATCTTGCCCTCAGAAGATAAAGATTAGCCCTCCTAGAATTAGGACTACAGACCAAGACGAGATTTGTGGACTTACTCCTCGTTTTCCAGAAGTGGTAATACTAAAGTCATTAAACAATCAAATTGTTGATTAAGGAAGAAATCATCACATGAACTCACAGTCTTTCAGGTGTCAAATTTGACTGTTCAAAAATCTTATTATCAAGAGCCAAAAATGTAAAATATTATACATAGAGTATCTTGGCAGCCATCATAGGCTATTAACCCAGGATATCTTGGTCGCCAAGATCTTTGACTGTACATTAAGAAAGATCTAGGTTCTGATCCTAGCTCCACCGTTCACTCCCTGGGTGACATCGAGTCTGTGGTTTCTTCATCTGTCAAAGTGAAGTAGTAATAACACCTGCTCGTCAGGTTACTGTGAGGACAAAATGAGAGAACGCATGCAGAGTGCTTAGCACAGGTCAGGGTTCGGTTCATTAGAAAACGACACCGAGGGAGCCAGCTGGACTCTCAGGGCATTGCGAAGTAGTATCCACTTGGCATCAAACTAAGACTTACAGGAAACGAAACTGCTTTGTGATGGAGAAAGAATCAGACTTGCAGGGAACCCACCTAAATCCCCAGGCTCTGAGACATCTGGGGACACTTCCGACTGAAGGATGCAGTGACAGTCTTAGTTAATGCCATCGCCTGAATTTCCCAGGAACTAGGTGACCCTTGGACTCCGAGCCACCTGGCTTCTTACCCTTTGTGGAAAAGCTCCCGAGGACAGGGCCTGGGCCAGGGCCAAGGAGCAAGCCTTGGGGATGCTGGAGGGCCCTGCCACGAAGGGGGACGCTGAGGAAACATTCTCCAGCTTCACCTCCGCTCAGGGCCGGGAGACCAGCCGAGTGGGCGGGCAGCATCTGTTAAGGATAACCAGCCTCATTCACGAGCTAAAATACTCCCTGTCCAGCTGGGGCGGAGGCGATCTAGTGGGGAAGCCAGAAATCTGGATCCCGTAAGGCTAAATGGAGAAAGGAGCTCCCCACACCCCCACCCCAGTGTACCCCCCCTTTCCCTACCGCCCCTCTCTGAGCCACCCTGCTTTCCTGTTCTGCCACCCAGGCCCACCACGAAGCCTCTCCCAGCCCCTGCAAGGTGGCAAAGCATGGGCTATAGAGTCAGACCCAAGTTCAAATCCCAGCTCTGCCACTTGTTACCATTTGGCAAGTCACTCATTCCTTTGATTCTCCGTTTACTCATCTGGATGATGGGATCAATTAATTACTTATTTCATGAGTGGTTGTTAAAGATTAAACTGTAGCATACAAACTTCTCAATAAACACTAGCTCTAACATTCTTAAAGCTATTCCCCAAGTGTCTAGTTCATGCTGGGAGCGGTGCTAGAACTAAAGGGTTTGATGGGAAGCAAAGCCAGTCCTCTGATTGTCCCCTGGAAGGAGGGAAAAGATGTCAATAAGTCACCATACAATGAAAATGGCAATGTGAAGAAAAGGTACACGGTGCTAGGAGAATATATAGGCCAGAAAGCCTTCCCAGAGATTGTGACAACTTGGCTGACATCAGAAGGAAGCATCTTCAGCTTCTGCCCTGCCCACCTACCTGGTCCCCTGCTGGGCCCCAAGTCCTCAAGGACCAAGGCTGCCTTTCCCCAGCCTCAGCAGTCAAGCCCTGAGTTTTCTCAGAGGAAGCCACAACCCATCCCTGGTGAGCTGTGTCCTCTCTGTCCTCTGGCCCTAGCCCTGCCGTGAAATAAAATGCACATGTGTGTTAACCCAGGAGAGAGTCCTGCTCGAGCATAGCTGGGCCGGAAATTTTTTGGGAAGTGTCCCTTGATGGCAGCCACAACTATGTATTTCCTGTGAAATGTGTGGGTGCTTTGGGAAATGCTTGAGGGGGCCATGGTTCAAGGATGGCTATCTGATGAGATTTAAACATTCAGATTAGCCTACGTGAGGTGAACCAGAAAGTGGACGAATTCTTCGGGTGACAGTCAAGTCTGTAATTTCAGCATCAACCTGTGGTTACTATACACTTTGTTCAATGGCTTCATTTTCTCATATTTATGATCCTCTTCTAGCCGGGCCAGTCCCCAGCCCCCACGCTATGCCGCAGTGGACCCATTCACTGTCGCCTAGCCCTGCCGGACCTTGTGGGTCTTCCTGCCTGACCTCCTGCTAGCCCTGTAGCCTAGATCGTCCTGTGTTCTCTCTGTGAACGTCCACAACTCTCTTCCCCAAAAGCAAAGTTGACCTTTCCATCATCTGTACCCTCTGCTGGCGCTCTGCTGGTGTGGCCTGGGCAAGGCCAGGGCATAACTCTGCAGTCCCTGTGCCCAGCTCACAGTGGGCACGCAGGAAATTCCTGGGAAATTGACCTGACTGCAGCTCTGATACCCTGTAAGCTAGAGCCTCTTCTTTTTGTAAAAACCAACAAAATATAGGAAGAAAACATCACTTCTGTTTTATCACGTCTTCATTCCGTTTTGGCTTCCAAATCTTTGATTCTTTCATGTATTTTCCTTATCTTAAATCCTACCCTCATTTGAACTCTGAACACATTGTTGGAACATTGTAAAATTTAATAATAATGCGTTTTATCCTATTTTTATTCACCCAAAACTATCTTCGAATATGTATATATATATATAGATAGATAGCAGCATAGCAGAGTCCCGTGGATATTTATAACGTTTGACTCACTCCAGAACGATTCCTGGGATTTTTGCTGGGTCAGCCATCTGCCTGCTGTACTGTGGGCTGCCTGGCATCTCACTGGAGAGTCTCCCCACCTTCCGTCCCCTTGTCTAGTTGGGTGACAGCTTTCTCCAGTGGTCAAATCCAGCCCCCAACCTGCTTGACCCCTTCTGCCATGGAAGTTAATTCTTGAGTGATTACAGGGGACATTATTGAGGTGGTACCCTCATGTCAGAGGTGGAGGGTGGGGAGGGGAGAAGAAGAGAAAGGGGGGGCTCCCAGCTGCATGACTGTCAGGGGCTTCTGCTGGGGGAATCTGACAAGAGTCAGGAGGTGAGAGGAGGACCGGCTGCTTAGCAGCTATTTATAAGCCTGTCATATGGGGAAGTGTGTCTGGCCGGCAGAAGCAAAGGGGGGTGGCGGACTGAACTGGCTCCTTATTTAGCTTTATGACACACACGCAGCCCAACTGTGAGAACCCACTCTGTGTGGAGACACCTGGTCAAATCTGCCTCCGCCAGACGGTGGGAAAGAACATTGACATTTCTCAATGGAATTGAAAAATGGCAGTGCAATTGGGTTTTCAGCAAGAACAATAAACTTTTTCTACCTCCTTTTCCTTCCTTGCTCAATCTCTTGGGCCTCCTATCGAATGGACTGACAATCCCCCCCAGCCCTTGCCCCCGGGGGTCCGGGCCCCAGCCTGGTAGCTGGGCGGTGTTAGCCAGGAAAGAACAGGAGCAGAGTTAGACACTCCTTTCAGCTGCACAGGAGCAGTCAAAGGCTGGAGGTTTTTACAAAACCAGCTAAGCAGCAGGAAACAGAGTGTCTGTTGGTCTCCTGGAGTGAAGAGAGGTTAATAGTGTGGTGAATTTGGGGTCCATTTGGGGACCAATGGTATTTAATGTGTTTATTATTGATTTGGAGGAACAAGTGGATAGTAAGTTAGTGAAGGCTGTGGAGGGCACTAAGTTATTTCACTTAGTAAACACCACAGAGAGTTGTAGAGAATTCAGGAAGGATTTTCCATGGAGTTAAAGAAATTAGAAATGAAAACGTCTTGTTAGATGATGTACTCTGTCCCACTGGGCCAGCACAGAATTGTTGTCAACAATAGAAAATATTTCCTAGAGTTTAATTCAACCTCATTTTGAAATGCCTTGAATGTGCTCACCTTCCCCTGGGAATATGGAAGTTCTCTGTCTCTTTCCTAAGGCCTGTCTCAAAATTTTCTTTTTAAATTCCTCTTATTGCGTGTCACAGTTATACCGTGGGGAGGAGCGCTCTTTGTGGCTTTCACTTTCTGTACAACACAATAAAGGCATTCCTCCTAGCCAATTCTGCTCCAAAGTAATTCTTTCATCTTTTCTTAAACTATTTTGTCATTATTCATTCTTCCTAGTCCCCAAATTCTGATAGTTGCCCCATTTCCTAAGCCTCCTTTCAGGTTCCAAAAATAATATGATTCCCTGGCCTGGATGATTGTCCTAATGGCTCCATTTCCAGTTCCAGAGGGAAGAATATTATGAAAATATTATTCAAATAGGTATTTATGGAAATACCTATTTGTATGTCTGTCCAATGCAATGGCCTGTGGTTGAAGCTCAAAACCACATTTGCCCAGTGAGTACGTTGAAAACCCATTCCAACCTGCCTTCCAGGCTCTTTGCCAGCATTCTTGAGTTCCAAGTATCTACCTGGCTCTGCCTATTTGTGTCTCAGCTTACTATCCCCCAGCAAACTGGTTTGCTGTTTTCAATTCCCAGAACAGGAAGTTCCAGGCTCCAGTGAAGCATTCCCAGGCTCAAGGAGCATTTCTTATTGTTTAAAATATTCTTGAACATGCTGAGAGATGGAGCAGCTTGATGAGAGATGGCTCTTTAAATAAATGTAAAATGAAAAACATAATTGATACTTCTCACCCTGATTGTTTGACAAAATCAGGAACATGGATAAACATGATTTGAGGATGAAATAATTTGTGTCCAGCCAAAACAATGGAGAACACCAGTGTTTAACCCAACTGTCAATCATTTTTTTCTTCCCCTCGGTAGCATCTTTCCATTTGCACCCCCGCTGCCACTGTGAAAAACAACCTATTGACCTCCCTCCTCCATAGTAGACAAGGAAGAGATGACACAGAGTAGACAAGGAAGAGATGGCACAACTCCGGCAACTCATCTTCGAGTAGGAAAGTCAAGAAAAATATTTAACAAATGTAAATAAAAGAACTACCAACTTACTTAGTAGTTGCAGTTTGATGACAAATGGAATCTGCTATCTTGTTTAAAGTGCATAGCAGGAGAGCTAGTCTCGTTTATGTTCCTTGTCGAAAATCAGATATTCTCTCCCTGAAAATGTACCTTCTCAGCCCAAGTGTACAGGTTTGGGAGGTGGAGCTTTGGGGAGAAGAATAGGATTTTAGCCCAGCCAGTTGAGTCCAATCTACACTGGTAATCATGGGGTGACAGATTTTGTAGCCAGGTCATTCTCACATCAAAAATGAATGAAATTCAAAAGCCATTGCCATGAGCAAATTTAATAATGGATTAATAATAGAAAATGAATAATTTTTATCTTTTGAAGTGCTTCCCAATGTACAGCTCAATATCTATTTCTGCGGGATGCTCTGGTGGGTGCTGTGGCATGCCACCTACATCCTAAGTCCCCCTTCAGCCCCAGCTCCTGGGAATGGGGGTGGGGTGGTGACTGTCAACCAACCCACTCTCCACGAAATGGCTAGGTCTGGACAGAGCTGCTTTGGCCCAAGTCACATTCCCTCCTGCGGGCAGCCAGTGACAGGTCGATTTCACCTCCCAACAATGGTTTCTGCTGGGAGCCTGCCCCAATGACTCCCTGCATGCTCCTTCCCAGAGTCTGCTTCCTGGGGAATGGGACTGAAGATGGAGTCACAGGACAGGTTTTATCGACATTATGAAATGGAGAAGTGGAGGCTCAGAGCACTCAAACACTTCCCCTTTCATAGCACTTACCATTATTTTATTGTTTAATTATAACTCCCTCCCACTCCTTTCAGAAACTGCCAGAATCACTGAAACACTTTCAAAACTCACATGTCCAAGTTATACCCTGAACTGCTACCCAGCTCAATTAAGTCCAGGCAGAGGTCTCAATGAGCACGTTCTGGAAATCTGCCCAGGTGATTCTGAGGGTTGTCCTGGTTTAGGACAGCTGGGAAGAACAGTCCAGTCTCTCTCCCACATCATTTTGTGTCCAGCACCTAAGACAATGCCTGGCATATGGCTGCACCCAATAAATGTTGAATTACTGAATGAATTCCTGAGGGTCACAGAGTGGTTCATGACAAAGCCCTAGAACTCCTGGCCCATTGCTTTCACTCCTGGAGGTATTAAAAAAACAGCCACCAAAAAAAATATTCTTAGCAATATGTTAATCATCAACTCCTTTGGCAATTGTTTATTTAACTTCTCCTTAAAATTCCTCTCAGCAATGGCAACAAAAATAAAACCACAAAAAAAGCTGCATACAAATGGGCTGTCTTAATAACTTCACCACCAAGGTATATGGTAGCTCTCCACCACCTTCCCCCACTCCGGAGTCATCCGTGCTGGGAAGATGATGGATACGCATATTAGTCTCTGTTGTAATGAACACATCCATTATAAAAGCAATAGTAACTGCAACAGGGATTATGTGCTTGGTGAAAACATCTCCAGTGCCTTGTAAACACCTCAGCCTTCTGGCAGCCCCCCTGTGGGCCTATTTACTGCCTCCACGATGCAAGGTAGCTACTGTCTAATTATACACAACTGGCTTGGTTAATCCTGTATAATAATAATTAAAAACAATTCATATTTTTTTTCTTTTACTCTCTTTATTAACTTTAAACTTTTTAAAAAGCCTCAGAGGTCCCTGTAGAATCAAAAGCTTATTAAAATATCAAGACATTCGAGCCTTTTCAAGTGCATATTATTACATTTGTTTTTGTTAACGTGACAAGCCCTGAAAGAAACTCAGCAGACTTTTGCAGATCAAAACAAAGGCGTAGTGAGGGAAACTGCATGGCCTGTGCAATGTCACCTAGAGCCATAAAAAAACGGCAGGCTCCAAGGACCCTCCCCCTGCAGCAGCCCGGATGGGCAGGGCAGTATCAGGGGAGACAGAGCCCAGCTCCTGGGGGAGCGGCCCCACCTTGAGTGGGCCAAGCTTGTGACTCCAGGGCTTTTGGTTACCTTAGTTACCTGGCTGGTGGACCCTGGTGTCAGATCCACCCTGGAGACAGGGGGATTGGAGGGAAAGTGGGGAAGGGAGGAGAAGGCACCGTTCCAAGCCTAGGCTGCTGCCGGGAGACTCAAAGTGAGCCAGGTGAAGTGAACCAGTGAACCACTGCTTGGCCCGTGGGAAAATAAGAGTAACCTCCTCTTACGTGCATAGACCCCTGTGCACATTCTGGGAACATACGTGCAACAAACACTCCAGATCCTCTCCGCAGGCCACAAATGGAGCAGCAGGCCTGGTCTCCGGGCTGCACACTTCAGGCCGCCCTTCCTTGATTTCATGCCCCTTTGGGAAACTGCCTTTTGCATTATTTTATCTCAACTCTAGGAGAGCTGGGACCGAGTTGTGTACGTGGTATCGATGGGCTGCTGGCTTCCCTGGGGTGGCCTCGGGCCCTGAAAGCTCTCAGATCAGCCCAGGTAAGACTTGTTATTAAGTCCCAACGTGGACCCTTCTTATTCCCTAATGAAGAGAGAGATCCACGTATCTGTGGAGCACCAGAGCATTCGGCTGAAATGGCTGCAGTGGTGGAGAAAGGAAAGATTCCCTTGCTTACCCACACCGACTAATGAGCACTAAATAATTTTAATTGGCCTCGAGAAGCAGAGGAGCACGCGAATCCACACAGGCCACACAGAGGCAATTATTATTCTGAGCGAAAAATGATCTACTGAGCCCCTTCTGGGGTCAGGCACTCAGCTAGTGCTTTATATACATGCAACCGCCTCCTTGAGGCGGGGAACTCTTACTCAAATTCAGCACCTAGTACAATGACTACATTTACTGCATATTTATTAGACAGATTAACTCATTCGTAATTGTCACAATAACCTCACATGAAGCACTAGAATTCCCATTTAGCAGATGCAGAAAGGGAAGTTTGGCAAAGTGCTTGAGTTCTCGCTTCCAGTACATTCTTCCCTTGCCTTTCAGGGCACTACACGCTCCTGGTTTCCATCTTCCCCTCGCCTCAATGCTTCCTCCTTTTCTCCCTGATCTCTTCTTCATCTCACAGTGTCCTCTTCTCTAAACTCACTCCCTTGGCGATCTCACTGAATCCCATGGCTTTAAATACTGACAACTCCCTCATCTATATTTCCAGCCCAGACGTCTCTCCCACACTCCACACGTGTCTATCCGACTGCCGCTCCGCGTCCATCATCTCTGTCTGGAGGTGTATTGGATATTTCAATCTCAGCATGTCAGAAATTAAACTCCTGATACTCTCTCTCGTGCTGCCCTCCCTAACTCAGTGATGGCAGCTCCATCCTTCCCACTGCTAAGGCCAAAACAATGCCGCCATCCCTGACTCTTCTCTTTCTCTTGAACCTTCCATCTTCTGTCTTCAAAATGTATCTAATTGTAGACCTCTGGTCTGTCCTGCAGTATTGACACCCTGGCCTGTGCCTCCATTATCTCTTGCCTGAATTGCTGTAGTGGGTAGCTGGCCCCTCACTTCTGTCCTTGCACCCCTAATCCTGTAGCTAGATCATACTATTCATCTGCTCAAAACCCTACAGGGCACCTCATTTCCCTCAAAGTAAAAAAATTAAAAAGTCAAAGTCTTCAGCAGTCTGTAGGGCCCAGCATGACCTGCTGCCCTCCTTTTCCTATCAGATGTCATCTTTAACTCACCCCTCAGCCCCTCAGCTCTAGCCATCCTGGGCCTTGCCTTTGTCTTGGCTGTTTCCTTTGCCTGAAATACTCTTCCTCCAGAAATCCACAAGACTAACATGGCTTAAATCTTTGTGCAGATCACTGTCTCAATGAGGTTCCTAGGACAGTGCTACTTGGTCAGTTGAGATAAATACAGAAAATGAAAGTACGTAGGGACTTTTACAGCAACGTGACATGGCCCTGACATCCACCCACACGGTCTCTTGAGCAGGATGTAGGCCAGGCCAGGGATTGTTGCACTCGGGGGTGTCACATGTGGTGTGAGCTTGCACACTAAGTCACGCACAGTAGAACCGTGAACTGGTCCACAACAGATTGGAATTTTAAAAACTAGTTCCTTCCCGCAGTGAGTTTGAAAAGAATTAACTTCCAGAGAGCACTTGGGTGTTGAGGAGGTTGTTTAATGTCAAACTGGGATGTGGAGGTTGGGGAAGAATTCTCTCCATTCCCTCCAGCCGACCTGACACGTTCATGCTCTATGAGTTTGTTTCTCCTTTTTTCTCTCATTATTTCCAGGACTTTTATTTCTCTTTTTCCCCTAGAAAGTTGTATGTGATCCACTCCGTTAACTCGGAGAGGGAAGGGGGAGAGGTAGCGCCATAGAGACAGAGAACACAGCTGCCGATCTTGACAGCTGCTGCTTCTGTTACTGAAACTGGGAATTAACTGAATTGGAGAGATTGGATAGAATTAGCAAGCTGTTGGATGGGTCCTCTGGGGATTGGCTCCCATGGAGCTGGTAGGGATGGGGGCTTGGGGAAGAGGGATGGGGTAGGGAGCTGCCAGTAGACCCCGTGGTGAACACCCACCCTGGTTCCGCTGGAGCTGCAATCACCTGTCCCTCGAACTAAGGGGCTTGGTTTCCCCAGCTTTGCCCCTTCTCAGAGTCATTACTTACCTCCCCCCGGAGCAGACACTTTCCTCCTTTTCTTTCTATCACCTGTGGTAAAGTAGTTATCTTGATCAGGGAAGCATGAAGGGCTCTGACATTTTAATTATCATCTGTCTCCTTGAACAACAAGAATAAGAGGAAAAACAAATCCCCTAAGAGTTACCTGCTGGAGGGTTTTGCCAGGTCTCATTTTTACCCTACCTCTCATCCTGTAGTTACGCAGGGCCTGGGCTGGGAGTTACAGAAGAGAGGACCTGTGGAAATGCAAAACTGTGTGTGGCCAGCGGAATGGAGTTGAGATGGGCGTGAAGAACCACCTCCCCATCGTGGCTCTGTTATTTAGCACTTCTGTGGACCGTAAGCAAGTTACATAATTTTTCTTTGCTTTTGTTTCCTAATCTGAACATAGGACTAATACCAATCCCACTAGATTGATGTGAGGATGACATACCCAACATGTGTCTACGCCCTTAGCACAGACTCTGATACTTTGCAAGTGCTCAAAGAGTGAGCCGTGGTAGCAGGTGCTTTCAGTGAGATATGTTTCTGTGAATTTCACCAATTTCTGTGCCCCTTTTCCCACCTTTTATTCTCTGCTTCAGTGTGGTAGGCAGAATAATGCCTCCCCATGATGTCCACGTGACAACCCCTGAAAACTTCAGATCTGTTATATTATATGGCAAAGAGGAATTAAGATTGCAGATGGAATTAAGATTGCAGGTAAAATTAAGATTGCTAATCAACTGAGTTTATCATGGCTCATCCAGGAAGTCTCAATGTAATCACAGGACTGTTAAAAGCAGAAGAGGGAGGCAGAAGAGAAGGTCAGAGGGGTGCAATGTGCAGACTCAAGCCCTGGTTTTGAAGACGGAGGACGAAGGCCTCAGGCAAGGAATGGTGGGCAGCCCCTAGAAGCTGGAAAAGGGAGCAAAGGGATTATTCCCTCGAGCCTCCAGAAGGAATGCAATCCTCCCCACACCTTGATTTTAGCACTATGAAACCCGTTTCAGACTTCCGAACTGCAGAACTGTAAGAGAATAGATTTTTGTTGTTTTAAGCCAGTAAGTTTGTGGTCATTTGTTAGAGCAGCAGTAGGAAACTGAAATATATCTCACCCTGTCTGGTGTTTATAGAGCTGCAAGAAGGCGAGGTTCTTATTTAACAGTAATTTAGTGTTCAGCACATGCTCACTGTGCTCCTGCTATGTATGTTGCATTGCTCTGGGGTTCTGGGGAGGATGGAAGGAATGCAAGACTATCTGTGAGGACTTACTATCTAATTGGGGAAAATAGACACGTACCTGTGAAATTTATGATGCAAAGTGGTTTAGGACAGCGACATTCACAATGGGGATAAGAGTTTGAAGGGTTAGCTGGGATCTGGATATTCACAGGCTTGACATTCATATAGAAGAATTATGTATATTTCATGATGTGTGTATGAAAGAATGCAGCTGGTTTGACTTTCTGCCTTCATGATTGGTAAAGACAGACAGAGGTACAGAAGTGAGGACGTATCCTAACTCCATTGCTTCTTAGCTGGAAACCCTGGGATATATCACTTTATCTTCGTCTACAAAATGTGGGAAACACCCAGAGGATTTTTATAAGGTTCAAGTGAGATGTGACCTATGAAAGTACTTTGTAAACTATTAAGAACACATAAAAATAAGCTTTTCTCTTCTAATCTCTTTTGTAAAATTTGGTGGTCTTTATCCAACTTTCATCCTCAGAAGTTAAGCATAAAAGCTAATGCAAGCGACCTCTGGCTTAATCCAGAGACTGACAGATAAAGACCAGGGGTGCTTTTAGGAAATTGTTAATTACAAGCAAATAGCTCTTCTTGTGTAGACAGGTATCTCTGCAAACACCAGAACAAGGCAGCTTCTAGAAAAGAAGTTCCAGGAAGTATAAACCATTTGCTCAGAATCACAGGATAAGCAATGCATAGCACCTGGCTGGAAAGGGCAGGGCTTTCATGATTCTGTCTAGATAGAAGGGACTGATGTCACAAACATTGCAGTGTCAGGGTAGGAGTCACTATGCATAAAAGCTCTTGGGGGTGCAAGAACGTACAGAGGATTAAAGCCTTAGGGTTACACTTGACGAGGAAGTACAGATAAATCCCCAGGGACTGGACCCCAAGGCAGTGTCTGATAGAATGGCCGTTTCTATTTCTTCCCTGGCCTGAGACCATACAGTCCCATAGGCCAGTAGTCTCTCTCAGACCTTCCCAGGGGTCCCAGCCCATCCCACCAGGTCACCCTGAGCAGCAAATGAGTTGACACCACCTGAAAGCAGAGCCTCTCACAGTGTGATTATGGACCAGCCACACCACCTGTTAGAAATGCAAATTCTTGGCTCCCGCCTCCATCAGAAACTGTGGGGGTGGGGTCCAGCACTCTGTTTCTACAAGCCCTCTAGGGGATTCTGGTGCCTGCTACCACTGCTGCCCAGTTATAGCATTACTTCTTTCTTAAAGGTTTCCTGGCATTTCTCCTTCCCACCTTAGAATATATGACTCTTTGTTCTGCGCGCCCAGTGAGGGGAACAAACAGTCCTGGTTTTAACACTGTGGGTCCTGCAATCCCAGAAACTCCTTGGTCTGTGGCACATCGGGATGGTTGGACACCCTAAGTAGGATTTCATTAGTGCTGTGTGGCTCTACCTCTAGCTTCTTCCCTGCTGGCCTCCGTCCACTCTCAGCACCACAGCCCCAGGTCATACCCTTCCTGAGCCTCATGGCCGATTGAAATGTCTCCTACCCGGTGGAAGGCAAAGAATATGGGTTCAGCACCAGGCTGAGATGACTCAGTACTGCCTTCATCCATCCGCCCATCCATTCGTTCATTCATCTGTTTGTTCATCGAGGTCTACACCATACAACAAACGCTTATGTGCAACACATAAAGGGCACAGAGATAGAGAGCTCAGCAATTTAGGTGACCAGTTGTGTCCACGCGTTCCCCTCTGTAATTAAGTGAGAATCCTAGCAACCTCTTTGCAGAGCTGTGAGAATAAAATGAAATCATAGATAAAAAGCCTATACCACAGGCCTGGCACACTCAGCAAATGCTTGTTCCTTTTCACATTATGTCTCTCTTCTCTGATCTTTCCTGCTGCTTATTCCAGCATAGCCCCGCACTGAGCAAGGCACTCTGCAGCTCAGAGACCTCCAGAGGGCTCTCATCACTCATTTAATAATGCCCGCTCCTCGCCCCGCATCCACGGTCCTTCCCTGTGCTTCGGACACACCCTACAAACCCACTGATGCCCAAATGCTCTTCCGGTTTCTGCTTCCTCCTCCTGAAATGCACGGCAGGCCTCATCTTCCCTGTGAAAACCTTCACAAGGTATTTCAGGTATCAATTGCTCCAAGAAGTTCTTCTTAATCTCCTTAATTGAACTTGAATATTTGAATCTCATCATATTTCATCTCTTATCTTTTCGTGTCTTTGGGGAATATATTTATCCTGGTATCCCTGTAGGACCTGGCAGTGAGGAGGGGATATATACAAACCTGTAGGTGACAAATTCATTAAGAGATTATCGTACTGTGACATGGAATGCACAATGATAGAGCGGCATACGGGGCGCCGGGGGTATGAGGACACCAGACTCATCTTCGGAGGAGCAGGGAAGGCTTCTAGGATATAAGGACACCTAAGCCTGGGTAGAGTTTTGCCAGCTGAAGCGTGCTGGGGTCAATTCTAGTTTCTATCACCATGTAGTTGGTCAAGATAGTTCACGTGTTCATACCCAAGCTAGTGGTTTGGGCCACGTATTTTCTAAGGATGGAGCCAACTCAATGTCTACAGGTGGCAGGAGGAAAACACAAGTGAGACAGGCAAGAAGTGAGAGAGATCACAGACCGAAGATCTTGCACTGCTCGCCTCTAAAGGGGACGGGGCTCCCCTCTGCCAGCCAAACACTTCCAGGTAGGAATGCATGCCCTGTGGTTTCAGGTTGCCTGACTTTGTAAGAGGAGTCAGAAACTTCTGATGTGTAGGTAAGATTTGCTAATATTTAAATGCTGGCCCCTTATTCATCTTTTTAAAAAATCGCACAGCCCAAAGATGGGCTTAATTCACCCCACAGACACAAGTTGGTGAGCTCTCTTTTAACTTCCCATTGGTCTTCCAGGCCACTGCTTAATGGTGTCCACTGAGGGTCCTTTGCCACCAGCACTCATGTCCTCGTTACTCCAGCACCTGCTCCACGGAGGCTCTTTATGGGAATTGATGTGGTTCTTTACTGAGCCTCGAGAGAGATTTACTCTGACATCACAAGGATTGGAAAATTACAAGTGATTTCAGAGCCAAGAGACTGTGAGTTGTCCAATTCTCCTTACCACTTGTAATAATGATATATTTATTTCTTGATTGTAGCAAATTATATAATGTTTCTTGTAACCCGGATAGATGTATAAGTAGTAGGTACACTTAATTTGATAACATAAATTTTAAGAAGAAGGCTAAGTTAGGAGAATGCTGGGTAAGCAATACTATATTAAAAGGTGGTACTATTACTAAACTTAAAGGTAGGGCTATTGCTAAGATAAAATTACTCCAATTTCTACCTTTAATTGTGCTTTGTCTTTAACATTTTGAAACAATTGAAACTTGCTCTGAAATGTCCCCTGTGTTGGCCAGGTTCGTGTGCACACATACACACATACAGAGTCCCAAACTTGCACTTATGTATGAAGAGATCATGAGATCTGTGTGCCTGCGATGATTTTTTGCTCTCTATTACTTTCATCAGCTTTCCTTGAGATCAAAGAAAACACTCAACACCTTATGTATC
This sequence comes from Avahi laniger, assembly GCA_963575035.1. Taxonomy (NCBI): domain Eukaryota; kingdom Metazoa; phylum Chordata; class Mammalia; order Primates; family Indriidae; genus Avahi; species Avahi laniger. The sequence continues at coordinate 41,666 of CAUYSK010104210.1, forward strand.
TTAAGTAAATGATTAAAATGACTTCATAATAAAAATAGTACAATCCTCATATTGATGACTATGAATATAGATTAATACAATCTTATCTAAATCTAAAAAGGAGTATGAAAAAAAATTTTTTAATGTTACATAAGAATGTTTATCCCTAGGAAATTTTAGATTACATTTATGGAAATATCACTCAGAAATCATGTAAGACTTATGAAAATAAAAGAGTTGCTCTAAATTCTGGTCTATTTATTTTTTTCAACTGAATTGCTTCTCTACAGAGAATGCTACTGAAAAAAGGTGAAAATAGGCCAAGAAGCACCATGGAAATTAACAAAAGCCCAGAGTGGTCTTCTTAATAGAAGGTATCCACTACGTTTCCAAAATGTTCACGGTGAATGAACCCAGTGTTCTATTAATATAAAATGCTCTCATTCAGTATTTAACTTCGTGAGGATTTCTACACAGCACATATATTCTGATTATTTTGGTGAAATTGTCTATTCATATAATGATTTCAAACGAGTTAAATCCTGTGTAGAAAAACAATGTAGTTTAGTTTGAAGGACAGGGAAAAACCCCAGTTCTAAGCCACATTTTCTTTTCTCTAGTTTTGAAAGATTTTTCAACTTTTTAAAAGATGACAATTAGCATAAAGTATTTCCTGGGCATCTCCTAAGGCTGCAAACTAAAGAAAATTGAAATAATGGCCCTTGCATTTGGCTTCCTTCCTCCATAACTAAAAATTCTTCCATATGTTTGCTGTCTTACCCCTCCACCCCCACCGCTCAATACCTTTTTGATTTCTGGAATGACTGATCTTGTCTTCCTGTTTCTGTGTTTCGGCTGTTATTGTTTGAGAACAGTAGGAGGTGCATAGGAATCGCTCTGTGATGGAAGCAGAATGTCCCTCCTTGTTGGAGTGTTCTGTGCTTATGTCGATGACTAGGTCACTCAGAATTTGGGAGCTTCAAACCGTTAACATGGGTACAGAGTATATTCTGTCATTGCAGCCTGAGGTCCTTAACCCTCCTCAGATTTCCAAAGAGTCAAGGAAAAGACCAGTCCTTTGGCTGTGGGCAGCAACAAATGGGACTCTGTGCAGGGGCGAGGAGATAGCACTAGACCCCTTCAGGGCCAGACCTCTGCAGAGCTGCTAATTACCGTTGACAATAATACAGTGACTGCTTCTTCTCTGGGCTTAGAAAAATGAACATGCCACCGGGGCAGCAGCTGAGACTAAGTCAGGGAAAGTGAGTTGATCATGCCTGAGCACCTGGCTCAAATTAGACCTTGTTAAAGGGCATCTGGGAACCATGCTGAATGGACTTGCTTCATACCAGAGATGATTTCATGCTGAGAGCCATTTGAGCTCCTTAGTTCACCCAGAATCATGACAGACATTAGAATTCAAAACCCTATCAACTCACTGTGTAAGCTCCTTTGTGAGGGCAGAGACCATCTCTAAAATTTTCACATCTTCAATGCATTTTAGACTCAAGTTTAATTCATATATCCAAAAGCAAACTATTTAAATGCTATGCTCCAGGATTTTCTGTACCTATTGTCTACTAATTTTTCTAGTTAGTTGATTTTCTTCTCTCCATGGTATTTACCTGTGTGCTTAGATTTTGGGTTCCCTCTTCCTCTATTTAAAACTGTTCTCAAGAGTGATCTAGAGTCAGTCATTTCTACCTTAGTGAGAATTAGAGCATGTATATCAGTTCTCCCAGATGTATCTAGTTATCTGTAACAACAAATTAAGTATGCCAAGGCAAATTTTAATGATAAGAAGTTCTAACATTCAAATAGGGCTGGATTGAACTTAGATCTTTCATGAACATTTTAGTTCTTTCCCATCCATTCTTAGTCGGAGGCCTGACATTTTCTTCCCTTGGTGGAGTAGCCATTAGCATGATGGCTCTCCTGCTGTATCTAGCTAACCATTTAGAAGTTCTTTGATATTTCCCACCTCCCTCCTCAGGAATCCTGTCCCCTGCGGTATACAAGTTAGGGAACTTACGCTCTTCAAAAGCATAGAATAAAACTTAATGCTAAAGAGGCCTGAAGGTCAAGGAGCTAAGATAAGATTCACAAAACTTGTCTCCTGCCTTTACAAAATGTGAGTTGCCATGGTGATGGAAGGATGGGAATTAGGAAAAGATGAGGGTACATCATAAAACTTTTGTGAATGTTTTCTCTTCTAAGTCCAGCCTGGACCAAGATATTGCTTGATTCTCATTGTGTGATGAAAGATGCTCAATAAACATACCCAGATTATTTGTCTTATTATCTCTGACTTTTCTGTGCTCTCCTGAGACCTTAATAGGACCAGTGCTGCTGGAGGGCTTATAGGCTTATACTTCTACAGTGTGCATTTTAAGTCTTATTTCTAATGGTGCAGTGGAAGACCGTTGGAATTTCAAGCCTCATCAAGTGTGTGGATGATTTGGTAAGGGTCAAGGAAGAGACTATGCTCGCGGTTGTACTGTACAAGTGGGTGAGGGAGACCTTATTGCTCCATCCTCAGGACCCACTACAACAAGGGAGGAGGGTATGATGAGTCTTTCCTCATGTTTTCCTAATGAGTGCACAAAGAAACCCTACTGAAATATTTCTCATTGACTATGCACTCTTAGTAGGGCCCTGTGTCTCTTGTATGGAGAGAGATGGCCAGAGCCCTCATCACCATCTCTTTGTTTGTTTATAGATATTCCAGATTCACAGAAGAAATTCTAAGCAAATGCATGTTTCAATGCTAGAGGAATTTAGCCCCAGACTCCTCTCTAGAGCCTCTGGGCTTGGGAGAGCTGGGCTGGATCTCAAGTGACTTTTATCCCTCAGGCCCAAGGTCTGTGGCTTAAATCAACCTCACACCAATGCTGGCCCTGCAGATTGTACCAGTCGGAAGGCAAGAAATGGCAGAAAATGGCAGATACAAGAGCAAGAGAGAGTAAAATTCTTCTTAAAGTCTAGATCCTGTGGCCTCTGCCACCCACTCCATGCATCCTGGTACCTGAACCCCACCTCGGACCCACTGGGCTCTCTGTGGGGGGAAATGGGGGAGGAGCAGTTTTCCTCACAAGTTGGAAGTGGCCTGGCTCACACACCAACTGTGTAACAGGGCACAGGGGGACTGAGGGAAAGAGACAGAGGGGCCTACAGGGAAATTGAAAGAAAATATTTGTGTAGACAGGTGAGCTTTCATCTTCTTTGTCTGCTTGACTGTCCCGACGTCACTTGGAGCCTAATGGCCTATTGGTACCTGTGATTTTAACCAATATCACGACCTGTCCTTATCCTCCTCAAAGCTCCTTCTGGATTCACGGAGAATTGCACAAACCCTGATGCCTCTGTGGTCCAGGGAAGTAAAGTCAGCATGTGAAGAGGCCCCTGGCACTGCTGGGAATTGGCAGGCACAATGGGAACAGCTACTCAGATCCCACTGATGGTTGGTGTGAGAAAATGCATTGCCAGAGATTCCGAATGTTTAAATGAAGCTAGGAATTCATATTTTTATGTGAATCACTTGTTCTTAGATTTCTGGCTCAATTATAACAAAACACAACAAAACAAAACAAAAACCCCACTTTGTACCAAATATAGCCCATGGATGGCCAGCTACCAATTTTTGCCTTAAGGCTTAGACATTAAAACAACATTTTCCAGAGCTGATCTTAATGAGTGTTACATGGAAAAGTATGCTTAGGAAATTCAAGACAGAGTGAGTAACTAATACACAGCGAAGGCAATGCAGTAGCTCGTAGTTTAGGAAACTCGAATAGAAATAAAGAAGAAGACAGTCTCAAAAGAGTCTATCTAGAATTCAGCTGCTTCTTCCCACCCTCACTGCTAATGCCCTGCTCCAAGCCGCCATCATCTCTTGCCCATATTACTACAATAAATAAACTCCTAAGTTATCTTCCTGCATCTCTGATTGTCTCTTACAGTTTATTCTCAACTCTGCAGCCAGAGGGTCTCTTTAAAACATGTCAGAGCATGTGTCTGCCCTGTTCAAAATCCTGCAATGGCTCCCATTGCACTCGGAGTCAGAGCTGAGGTCCTTGTAAGGTTTTTGGATGGGTGGCGGCAGAGAAAGACAAGCAGAGGGAAAAGGGCAAGCAACCAGGCTTTATTGGGGGAGGAGGAAAGAGAGTGCTCCCAGGTGAAGTTCACTGGTCTCGAGAGAGGGGGCCAGAGAAGTCAGAGGCCCAGAAGTGTTGACGGGCCTATAAAGGTTTTGGAGTTGGGGGATGGGGGTTTCTCTTCTGTGCGATCTTTTGGCACACAAAGTAGAGAGTTCTTTGTTACAGCCTTTAGGGCGGGACTCATGGGCTTCCTTTTTCTCTAGGGAGGGGAGGGGTGCCCACCACCAGCCTTACAGTCCTCAAATGGCCCACAAGGCCCTGCGTGCTCAGCCTCCATTCCCCTTTGACCCCATTTCCTACTCCTCTCTCCCTGCTTTACTCCATTCACGCATCTCCCACCCCTGGGCTTTTGCACTGGCTGTTCCTGCTGCCTGGACTGCTCTTCCCCTAGAGATCAATGTGCTTGACTCCCTGTAATGAAGAACCTACCCTGACCATTCTACTTAAAGTTATCCATGTCTACTGCTGTACTAACCTATCCCCTTTTCCCTGCTTACTTTTTCTTGTCATCCATAGTATATATCCCTTCCAATATGTAATGTATTCGTTACAGCTGTCATTTATTGGTTTTTCTCCCCCACTGGAATGTGAACCCTGCAAAGGTGAGAATATTTTTTGTTTTGTTCACTGATCTATCTTCAGGGCACAGACGAGTGTTTGCACAAAGTACAGTGGGAGCACCACACGTATCTTTGTGGTGAATGAATGAATGAATGAATGGCATTATGCATGGAACCCCGTCTCTGCAGAAGCTCCACGCCCTAACATGGGGCTAATGCTGTGAGGGCCTGATGCTGATAAGGCCTGCAGCTTGTTGGGTGTCTGGATTGCATCTGGAGATGGAATGGCTATTTAATGTCTCAGGCACTGCACAGTGCGTGCGAGAGAAAACAGTGGGCTCTCTCAGTTATGCCCTCGTGAAGGTGCTACAGGAGCGCACCAGCCTGGAAGGGGTCCATCTGAAACAGCACATAAGGAGCAGAGCTCCTTGCTTCTACTGCCTCTTTGAAATCTGGTCTTCGGTGACGTCTTCTTGGCAAAAACTCAGTCCCCACATCCCTGACTAATGTTCCATTAAGACCTTGAGGTAGCAAAACCATTTCTCCCAGGAGCTCAGAGTGAGCCTGGCAGAAAGACAGGCAATGTGTCCCCGCACGCTGGCAATTGGCCTCACCTCAACATCTGTTCCTTCCTTTTTCCTGTTACCACACACATGCCGATTAATTTTTAACTCCATGAGCACAGACCTCCTGCCATACCACCCACCATCCTTACTCCCTGCTTGATGATCTTCCTTCGGATCTACTCTTGGCAGAGGGAAAATTCCCAAGGTGTGATCCCAAGTGAGCCTTACTGAGGGAATCAATGTATCAGTACAATCTTAATTCAACCTCAGCCCGCTACACACTCTTTTAATGAAACTGCACCGACTACAAGACAATACGGGCGAAACTTTGAGCTTGAGATCGTGAATTGCTTATCATAGCAAAGAGGTCCTAATCCTGACTAAAACTCCCCACCCATCCTCTGCCCAACCGAGTCCCACCCAGAGAAAGCCTGGGATTAATGAAGGGAATTTAGGAACCTAGGAAGGGCCTGACAGCCAGGCAGAGGCTAAAAATCTAGGGAAAAGCGTTTGCAGGGAGCTGTCCTGTGAGAACTATGCACCTTCCTTAGGAACCTTGCCAGATGAGGCCTGAGAGGACAGCTTTTCACCTCTGGAGCTCCCAAAAGTTGGGAAAGAAAGCAGTTGAACTACTCGAGTGGCCTACTTGAAAGGAGGTCAAATGCTTGAAGGTCGGCCTGAGTTGGGCCTTCTGTTGGGCTGGTCTACACGCTCCCCACTTTTGATCACATTTAATCCTCTCTTCAGGTCTTTGCTCACCTTATACTTCTACCTCCCAACCTGATTCCATCCATCTTAAAGTCCAACTATATCCCTCCCTCTTTTGTGACCCTTTCTGACTACCCTAGTGCAATAAATCCAACATCTGGGGATTGCCTGGTATCCCAGCCTTACCATGCAGTTTGGCATCCCTTTGCTTTGCATTATTTCATACATGTCAATTCTTTTATCCTACTACCTTAGCAAATCATATTCTGCAAATACAATGCTGTTGCAATAATGTTATAATAGTGAGGTCCTCGGGGGAGATGGCATGAATTCCAGACTAACCAGGATAGCATGATATTAAGGAATTGGGGAGGGATTCCCATGTGAATCATTGAACCTGAAGGCTGTCTTGGGGAACCCCAGCACGGCGATGAGTGTATCTGTGATGTAGCTCATTTATCCACCACATGATCCTATTGCATGGAGCAAGAAGCTCAGAGAGGTGAAGTGACCAGAGCTAAGGTTCCAAAGTAGGACTCTTTGTTACTGAAACTTGCACTTAGATTTCTTGAGATACAATACTGGCTCTGCCACTTACTAGCTATGTAACCTTGTCCAAATTATTTATCATTCCTGTGTCTTCAGTTGCTTCCTCTGAAAAGCAGAGTTGATAAAAACAGCCTCAAAGGGCTATTGCTGCTATGAGGACTTAATGAGATAGTGCATGTAAAGACACTTAGCAGAGTGCCTGGCATACAGCAAACACTTAGCAATTATTAGTTTACATAATTACAAAGATGAAAGCAGTCCTTAACACTAGATTTATTCTAAACTTGAAGAAACAGGACACAAATGTAAAGCTGTGTGCATGTGTTAGTGCATGTACACACACACTCATGCAATGCGTGCACACACACATACATGCATGCACACACACGCATATCCATATCAGCTTCTCCCAAGTCTCATCCCTGCTCCTTCTCCACACAGCCATTTACTTCACATGTTGTTGGTCAGGACCGACTCTATCAAACTGAAGAGAAAGACCAGGACTCTGCTCTTCCCCTCTTCTATTGGATGTAGCTTCCATTGCCAATGGCAGCCTCAGGCTGAAGCTGATGCTGATGACAGAGTGGAGAGAAAGAAAGAACCTCAGTTCTTGATGATATTCTTGAGCTGCTGAAGTCTTGGAGTCTGAGTTTCTTTTGGATTTCCATTTACAGAGATAATGCATTCCATTATTGTTTTAGTCACTTTGAATTAGGTTATTTCTTGTAACTCACAACCAAATGTATCTTAACGGATACAACTGCCCCTCTTGGTTGATCTTCAGCTTTGCTACTCTGTCTTAGGAAGTATAAAGACAATGAAACTTTTCTTCCCTTCTTTCAGTTAGGGTTCTTCAGTTGCAGGAAGAGAAAACCAACTCAAACGTGCTTGACCACAAAAGGGGTTATATTCATTCATATAACCAAATTCCTGACCTTCAGGTGAGCTTCAGGTGTGGTTTGGCAGGGGCTCTGTCTCCGTTTCTCTGTGCTTTTACAGCTCACTCTGTCTCTCTGTCAGCTTCATCCTTAGGCTCTCCTTGTAAGACAATGAAGAGACAGATTCTGTCGGTCTCCCTGTCAGAAACCACTTCCCACCCCCTGGCACCTCCACGCTAGGTGAAGGTCTTCTTTTGTTTAATGTGTATCTTAGTCTGTTTGAGCTATTATAACAAAATACCATAGACTGGGTGACAACAGAAATTACAGTTCTGGGGGCCGGGAAGTTCAAAGCCAAGGTGCCAGCAGATTCGGTGTCTAGTAAAGGCCTGCTTCCTGGTTCATAGATGGTATTACTTGCTGCGTCTTCAGATGGCAGATGGGACAAGGGACCTTTCTAGTGCCTCTTTTACAGAGGTACTAATCCCATTCATGAAGACTCAACTCTTATGACATAATCACTTCCCAAAGACCTCACCTCCTAATATCATCACCCTGAGAATTACGATTTCAACATATGAATTCTGGGTAGGACACAAATATTCAACTCACAGTATTCTGTCCTTGGCCCCCCCAAAATTTATGTCCTTCCTACATGCAAAATACATTAATTCCATCCCAGTAACCCCCAAATCTTAACTCATTCCAGCATCAACTCAAAAGTCTGAAGTCCAAAGTCTCATCTAAATGTCATCTAAATCAAGCCAAATGCAGTGGCTCATGCTTGTAATCCCAGCACTTTGAGAGGCCAAGGCAAAAGGATCACTTGAGGACAAGAGTTTGAGACCAGCCTGGGCAACATAGTGAGACCCTGTCTCTACAAAAATATTTTTAACAATTAGCCAAGTGTGGTGGCATACACTTGTAGTTCTTGTTACTCATGAAGTTGAGGTGGGAAGATCCCTTGAGCTCAGGAGTGTGAGGCTTCGGTGAGCTATGATTGCACCACTACAATTCAGCCTGGATGACAGAGGAAGACCCCATTCCTTAAAAAATAAAATAAAATAAATAAATATCATCTAAATCAGATAAGAATGGAACTCAAGATATGATTCATTCTGAGGCAAATTTCTCTCGAGCTGTGACCCTGTGAAATCAATGTGTTATGTGTTTCCAAAATACAGTGGTGGCATAGGCGTAGGATGGACATTTCCATTACAAAAGGGAGAAATAGGAAGGAAGAAGGGAGTGAAAGTTCCTGAGCAAGTCTGAACAACAGAACAAATTCTATTAGACCCTAAGGTTCAAGAATAATCCTCTTTGACTCAATGCTGCATCCTACAGGCCCACTGTGGCAGAGGTCTGAATCCTCTGGGATGGTGGTTCTGCCCTTGCAGCTTTGCTGAGTAGGAGATGGGCCCTCTTGGCTCCAGGTGGCCCTACCTCATTGCTCTGGGTGGCCTCACTGCCATGACTATGCAGGCTGCTGACCAAGCTGCACAGGGGCCACTGGAGCTGCCCCTGACATAGTCGAGGAGCACGGTGCTGGAGCGTGGAGAGCAGAGCCTGTCGTGTGAGGCAGTGTGGACCACATTCAACAGAGCTCCTGAAGGTGCAGGTGGGCCCTCTAAAACAATAGCACCTCGCTCTCTTTCAGATGCCTGACTAATCTCATTAGTGTTGTTGTATTTTTCACCAGACCCTTAGTATACTTTCCTGAACAGGCTTTCTCATTCTTTTCAATATGGATAAGCTGAGAATATTCCAAACTTTTGAAGTCTGTTTCCCTTTTAATTAACAACTCCATCTTTTAGTCATTCTCTCTTCTCTTATTTTACTATAAGCACTTAAGAGAAGCCAAGCTGCACCTTTAACACTTAGCTTGGAAATTTCCTCAGGCAAATATCCAATTTCATTGTTCACAAGTTTTACCTTCCACAAAACACTAGAACATGAACAAAATTCAGCCAAGTACTTTGCTACTTTATAACAAGGATCACCTTTTCTCTAATTTCCAATAATGTGTTCCTCATTTCTGTCTGAAACCTTATCAGAATGGCCTTTCCCATCCATATTCCTGCTAACATTCTGTTTGGGATTCCTTAGGCATTCTCTAAGAAGATTGAGGCTTTCTTTCCAGCCCTCCTTTTTTCTGTCTGGGCCCTCACCATAATTACCCATGGACGATCCATTCATGGCAATGAGACTTTTTCTAGCATGCACCTCAAAACTTCTCCAGCCTCTACCCATTACCCAGTTCTGAAGCTGCTTCCACATTTTCAGGCATTTCTTACAGTAGCACCCCCACTCCTTTCTTCTCAGTATCAATTTCTGTCTTTGTCAGTTTGGGCTGCTATAACAAAGTACCATAGACTCGGTGGCATATAAACAACAGATATTTATTTCTCCCAGTTCTGGAGGCTGGAAGTCAGAGATCAGGTTGCCAGTGTGATTGGGTTCTGATGAGGGCCTGCTTCTAGATTACAGACTGCTTTCTTCTCATTGTATCCTACTTGGCAGAAAGAGGGCAAGAGAGCTCTCTGGGGGCCCTTTCATAAGGACTCTAATCCCAATGTTGATTAGATAAGGGCTCCACCCTTGTGACCTAATCACCTCCCAAAGACCCTGCTTCATTATACCATTGCTTTGGGGGCTGGAATTTCAAAATATAAATTTGGAGAGGAGGCCCAAACATTCAGTTCATTTCAAATGGTTGGGGGAAAATAACCTCAATATCTACCACACACATTCAAATAACATATTAATAAGCACTGTGGTGGCCACGGAGGTGCACTGTTCATATCTCTTCAAACGAATTTCCTACTATGCATGTATTCAGCTGACAGCCTCTAGCAGTGACACTTGTGGACCCACCATGATGTTTATGTCAAGGCAGGGGCACTAGATCCAGGCCATTCCCGCTCAGTGTGGGACTCTTCTACTTTCAGTCTTGCTCTTGTGCTTTCCATCAGCTTGGCTTAGATTTTCCACGAAAAACACTGTACTCTGAAGCTCCTCCTAACCAGTTTGTCTTGTTCATTCCTTTCACAGGGGTTGAGTCTGCATATTGGTCTGATGATCCTTGGGACCCCTTCGCACATCCACTCCTGCTCCTTCTCCCCTTTTTTCTTCATAGGCATTTCCCCCTGTAAATCTCTATCACAGCTAATTCTTTCATTGTGTCAGCTCCTTACAGGCCCAAACTGACACAAGCATCTACTGCAACACTTCAGTGCTGCACACGTTTGAGTTCAGATGAAAGTGAGCACCTCCTTACATTTTGCACCCTGGGGGGTCTCACTTGTCTCACTGTTACATAGTAAATATTTTAGGCTGCTACACAGTAAATATTTTAGGCTTTGTGTGCTATATGGTCTATGTCACAGCTAAACTATTCAAAACTGTCATTGTAAAACAAAAGCAACCATAGACAATACATAAGCAAGTAGACGTGACTGTGTTCTAATAAAACTTTATTTACCCCATTAGGGGCTGTGGGTTACTGTTGGTTGATCCCTTATAGAAAAGATCAGTAGGAGGTAAAATGAAAATAGAGTCAATTAAAATAGTTCAGATAAGACATGATGATGAATTGATTATGGTAGAGAAAATGAATGAAAAGTTTTAACTTTCTTCATATTATCAAATTAGTACATATTATCATAATTGTTATGAAGTGAAATTTGTAGGAAAATGCAAGGAAGAAAAAAATTACCCATAACTGCTCAACCTACAAAAAACCAAGGCCATGTGTATCCCTTTCAGTAATTTTCTATGTTTATATTGCCAAATTCTCTATAGTTTTGAATTATTTTTCTCAATATTATTATTTCATTAGCATGTCCCCATACCACTAAAAATTCTTTAAAGAATTATGTTTGCATGGAGATTCCTCAAAGCGCTAAAAGTAGAACTACCACTCGATTCAGCAATCCCGCTACTTGGGATTTCCTAAGGAAAAAAAAATCATTTTATCAGAAAAGACACTCGAATATTTATCGCAGCACAATTCACAATTGCACAGATATGCAATCAACCTAAGTGCCCCTCAATACATGACTGGATAAAGAAAATGTGGTATATTATATACCATGGAATACTACTCAACCATAAAAAGGAATGAAATAATATCATTTGCAGTCACTTGAGTGGAACTGGAGACCGTTATCCTAAGTGAAGTATCTCAGGAATGGAAAACAAACACCATGTGTACTCTCTACTAAGTGGGAACTAAATGATGGGTGCACATGGGCACACAAAAGTGTAAAGGACATTGGAAATTAAAAAGAGGGGAGGATGGGAAAAACTTATCTATTGGAATCAATGAACACTGTCCCGATGACGGGCACACTGAAAGCCTTGACCTCAGCATTACAGAATGTATCCATGTAACAAAAACTTTTTTACCCCATTAATACTTTGAAATTAAAAAAAGGAATAGATTCTAGAAAGAGGTAAGAATGCAATAAAAAAAGAATTATGTTTGACTGCTGTATGGTATTCTTCTGTATAGCTATTGTGTAATTAATTTGGTTATTCCCTAATTGATGTGCTTAAGACTGATTCCGATATCTCAGCAGAAAAGGAACTTGGAGATTAACCTGATAAAATCTGTTTTCACTGTTGTAAAACACAATTTTGAATGATGTGGTGGTATCCAACATTAGGGAAAAGCTCTAGAATTCATGGCCTTTTCAGAAAATCATAAAACACATTAACATATCAAAAGCCCTGAGAATTCTATAGTAAAGAATAAAGACTTTGTTTTAATGGAGAATTTCCCAAATATACTTGCTCATTAAATTCTGCCTTCTTCCTTTATTTTGGCTGATCTATCATTTCCTGCAACAATCTAATACTTTAAGGAACCCAGTTTGGAAAAAGCTGCTACTGGGTTTTCCCATTGCAGGATGAGACTTAGAAGCAACAATGTCAGTAGAAAGCAGTTCTATTAGAAGTATGACTTGGTAGCTTTAAGAGGTAAATTTTCAGGAATATAATCAATGAATGTGAATATAATACACTCGTTTGTATTATTTCTAAAGAATCTTTTTATTGAAATTCGGGAGGGGATCAAGAATATTTTAAATAAAGATTGTAGATGACCACTGAACTGAGGCAAGAAACCATAATAATTTATTAATCCTGCTACAATCACAGTCTCAAAGAAAAGGAGAGTTAGAACTTGTCGGCTTTAGAGTTATAGATTTCTATACTTAGAAAGGAATGATAAATGATGACAATAGGTAGGATAATTTCAGAATGGAATATAACAGCCAAGTATTATTTATATTGTATTATATATCAAGAGTATTGCAGTGTTAAAATTTCATCTTGAAATATAAATCTAAAAACATATTAATCTGCACCTGCATTTCTGAAATAGTGAAATCCTCAGATGAAATTGGCACTCTGTTCATTTGTCAGTTCATTGATACTCTTGTCATTCTGTGGAAACAGAAAAAAGGGAATGAACGTTTTCTATTTTCCAGGGAGTTCTTTTTTTTTTTTTCAGGAACTTACATGAGCAAAAATCAGTTAAATATTCTTGTATGGGCATAGAGATTTCACCAGCTGTGTGTGAAGGAAAATTACTATTTTATAGCCAATGACAAAAATTACATTTGTATTTCTAAATACAGGGAAGCCATATGAAACACTTCAGTGCCACTACAAGGGGCAGACTCCAGGCTGCATCCTATTTAAACAACTTCTAGACTGTCACAGTATGAAGATGAGGGAAGTTTTATAAAGGGTCTGAATTAAATGTCATCAGCCTTGCAAATGGGACCAAAAGGCTCATACAACATTTCTATTTTTAAAATTAGTCACCTTTATCATAAAAGGTTCAAAAGGGAAATAAAGAAATAAAATTAGAGAATTTCTTAGTCTTAACTTGCATAGATATTGTACTCGCCTTAGATTGTTAGACAGGAAATGTTGAACAGTAAAATCATTACATGTTTTACAAATAACACGCATTCGTATCTATATATGTGCGTATATGTACCCTTTTGGTTGATACATTAGCAAAAGTGTCTATGCAAAGATTTTTCCCAGCAGTATTTTCCTATTCCTATGTCACAGCAATAAACTCTCTGTCGTGATTTAAACTAATCTGTAATCCTCAGTAGTCGATGAATCCACTGTAACATACCTTCCTTCTGTTATCCTTGCTAACTCACTGCCTAACCTCGTTCAAGACTGAAATTCTGAGCCCATTCACATTTTTATTTGTGGTAAGTCAGGCTAGACTGCAGCATATTTATATTTATGACTTCAATTTACCAATCGTTTCCTAAATTGCGTTTCCCAAATATCTCTTTTCTGTGCAAAATGCATTCAGTTCTCCTTCCTCCAACTGGACCAGATGAGCATTTCTAAAAGACACCAGGTCCATGGCAGAGAGTTCTGAATTTATTATAGAAACGGGAACTACAGATTTTCTTAAAAAATTCTTTAAGAAAAAAGGAAGTGTCTAAATTGAAACTTTCACCTTGGCCTCTTTTTTCCTGTTTCTTCCACTATTCCTCCTTTACCCAAATGTGATCTGTCAATATTTGAGCACAGGGCATTGGATCCCTATGTCTCCATTCCCCTTGTGAAAAGCACATGCCATTATTCTTTTTGTCAGAAGAAAAAGTGGGATGTTTCTTTCAGTATTATATATTCATCTTTTGTGGGGCTGATACAACAATCTCCTTGGGTAAAGTTTACTTTCAAATGAGCCATAAAAGAGAACAAACTAATGCCTCTTAGTGATAGAACAAATTCCAAATATATGAAGTTGATGGGATGTTGGGATTGGTTTTCTAAATTAAAATTACATTGCCGTAGCCTCCTATATGAACAGGGCATCGTAGGTCAGCATTTTCTCCCCTTTCCTTCGTATAAAAGCAACAAAGTAAATGAAGAAAAGTTCTGTAAACATTATTTTCAGTGAGAAGATAGGAGACAGATATAATCAATGAATTCTAAAGTAAATATAAGGGCCATAAAACTTCTAGAGAAAACATGTTGGAATATCTTCATGACACCAGGGCAAGAAAAGATTTCTTAGGCAGGACACAGAAAGCACTAACCACAAAAGAAAAAAAATAATGAATCAGACTTCTTCAGAGTTGAAACTTCTGCTTATCAAAAGATACTTTTTTCTTTTCTTTTCTTTCTCCTTCTTTCTTTCTTTCCTTCTCCTTCCCCCTTCCTTTCTTCCTTCCTTCCTTCCTTCCTTCCTTCCATCCTTTCTTTCTTTCTTTCCTTCTTTATTTTTCTTCTTTCTTTCTTTTCTTTCTCTCAACAGCATCTCACCCTGTCACCCAGGCTGGAGTGCAATTCATGATCATAGCTCACTACAACCTCAAACTCCCAGGCTCAAGCAACCCTCCTGCCTCAGCCTCCCACATAGCTGGGACTACAGATGCACTCTACTATGCCTGACTAATTTTTAAATTTGTAGAGACAGAGTCTCACTATGTTGCCCAGGATGGCCTCAAACTCCTGGCCTCAAGTGATCCTCCCTCCTTGGCTTTCCAAAGTGCTAGAATTATAGGCATGAGCCACTGTGCCTGGCTTCAAAAGAAACTTTAAAAAAAAAATAGGTAAACCACACACAGGGAGTAAATATTGGTCTTATATATGTCAAAGTGCTCACATTCGGAATGTATAAAAAATCTACAATTTAATTTTTAAAAGACAAACATCTCATTTAAGTTGGGAGTTCCAGTCAAATTGTAAGGTCTGAGAACACATCTTCTACATAACCACCTTCACTTCTAACATCAACTTCAAGTTTGAGGATTTTCAAAACCACCAACAGTTTGGATAATTATTGGTTATGTTAGTATAAGTGCTTAATGGGCAGGGATGTTATCTTTGGGAGTCATAAAAACATCTTGTAACTAGATAGGGATAGTAGTTACAAAAAACTGTGAATATACTAAGTGCTACTGAATTGTTCACTTTAAAACCGTTAATTTTATGTCATGTGGATTTCATCTAAATAAAAAGTGCTAATCCCAGCATCAATGTGTGAGGGTACACCTAAAGTACTGCCTACCTGGGGAGCACAGAAAGGCAAAAGGGTCGAGTCATCTACAAAGGCAGAAATTTGAATTAGGCAAATTAGGCTGGCTTCAAATTTCCCCAAAGAAGTTGTCAGCATCTTAACAATTTAAATTTAAGGAAAGAAAAGTGTAAGCCAATGATTTTATGTTCGGCCAAACTTTTATTTCCAGCAAGCATAAAGATGACACACAACAGTTTGAACATGCAAAACTCAAGGGATAGCGGGAGCACTTCTAAATTGGCAGAGGAGGCTGAGGCAGGAGGGTCGCTGGAGCCCAGGAGTCCAAGACCAGCCTGAACAACACAGTGAGACCTCGTCTCTACAGAAAATAATTAAGAAAATTAGCAGGGGGTGATGGTGTGTGTCTGTATTCCCAGCTACTTGGGAAGCTAAGGCAGGGAAATTGCTTGAGCCCAGGACTTCGAGGCTGCTGTGAGCTATGATCTCTACGATTGCACCGCAGCATTCCAGCCTGGGTGACAGAGTGAGGCCCCATCTCTAAAATAACAAAATAAAAAATAAAATAAATAAATAAATAGGCAGAGTAAGAATGTCAAAAAAAAAATAAAAACTACTCCCTATAAAAGCAATACACAGCTTGGCAAAAATTGTCAAAGTTAACTTTTTCAGAAATCTGGAAATTAATCAAATAGTTGACAATCAGAGGAACATTTATTTTTAAAAATGGCTGAACTTTGACAAGAACTATGAGTTTTGTGGTGTCTTAACTTGCTCTATTTCTACCTCCTTTCCCAAACTGTATGGTAGCCTTGAAAATCAGCAGCCTCACAATCATAGTAGCTTTGAAAATCAATGCCTGGAAGCCAGTGGATGCTGCTGGGTTTGGAGCTCCCCAAAAAGCCCCACGTGGAGAGAATTGCCATTATTTGACCTTTCAGCTCCCTAAAAAACCCCATTTAGAAACATTTTCTTTGTTTGAGCTGACTCAGAGTTTTCTCAGTGAGAAAAGCTCAATCCCAAACCATTTGTTGCGATTGTTTAATGTTGCAGCTGCCTGAGGCGGCACCACCAGTTGAGGCAAACAAGAGGCTGGCCCAATAGTTAAAAGGTAAGTGTGGGTAATAAAAGGCCCATAGGAGGTTGTGAAAAGTTCTGACATATCTCTGGGAATCTAAAAGGCCATGTGTGTGTGCAGTGCTGTGTACATGACCAGGAAAGAATTGAAAAGGCCCTAATCTCTCAACTCGAACAGATAATACAGTTCTTTGCAAGCAGGAAATCCAGGCTAAGGCAGAGTTGTAAACTTTCCAAGTATTGAAGTTCTATCCCAATACACACACAGAGCCTCTCACAAAGAGTGGGAGATTTATCGGTTCCAGCATTTAAGGAAATGTTGTCCAATCACTGGCTGACCACGTAACTATTGAAGAACCAAGCAGAGACTACGAGAGCAGCATAAAACAAAGATTACAGACCATAAAAATTATTTCAAGAAAGCTATTAAACAAACAAATAGCAACAACAAACACTGGGGAAGAGGTGTATTAGTCAGAGTTCTACAGAAAAACAGAACCAACAATATACATATATATAGAGAGAGAGACACAGAGAAAGAGAGACCTACAGATAGTAGACAGTGAAACAGAGAGAGAGAGAGAGATTTATTATATGAAATTGGCTCAAGCAGTTATAGAGGCTGATAAGTCTCAAGTCCTAAGAGCTACAGTGAGCAAGCTGGGGACTCCAGAAAGCTGACAGTGTAGTTCCAGTCTGAAAACCAATAGGCTCAAGACCCAAGAGCAGGTGTTTCAGCATGAGTGTGACGGCAGAAAAAAAGCCACGTTCCAGGCAGGAGGAGTTCCTTCTAACTTTTGTTTTATTTTTGTCTATTCAGACTCTGAATGTTAAAATTGTGTATACTTTTATTTTTATAAAAATAATTGATAAAACTTTATTTTTAAAAAAGTAAATTAAAAAAATCAAGTTTATTTCTAGAAGTTTACTTAGAATTTTGATATTCAGTAATTATAATTTATTATATTTTGCCTTTTAATTTTAATATATAACTTTAACATTTTAGAAGAAAAATAACTTTTGAAAAATATATGAAAATATTAAATTTTTTATTTGATTTAAATTTTGAATGAAAATATGTTAAAATTTCATATACTTTGATTACTTTGATACTTTGATTACTACCTTTTATATTTAATGCTTTAGATGATTTTGGGATGCAGAACAAAAATTATGTGAAAATCTTAATTATTACAATATAAATTTGCCTGTGGTTGCCACAGGTTTGGGAAGTGGAGAAATGGACAGTAAGTGCCTTAGAGGTAGGGGTTTTCATCTGGGGTCATGAAAACATTTTGTAACTAGATAGGGATAATAGTTGCACAACACTGTGAACGTACCAAGTGCCACTGAATTGTTCATTTTAAAATGGTTAATTTTGTGTTACGTGGCTTTCATCTAAATAAAAGCTGCTACAAGGAAGTCAAGAAACAATTTTAAGAGATAAATATATAATAATTTATGAATTATACATGTCTTATTTTATTATTCATCCAAACATCAGTAGCACATCAACAAAACATCCAGGCATGTGCAAAAATATTATTATAAATTCTGTCATCTTTTATATTTTGCTGACATTCAGTCATATAAAAACCATGCTTTTGTACACGTTACTCAATTTTGTTGTTATGAATCTGTATTTATCAAGGTAGAAAAAGAAAGCACATTTTATTGAGTGCTAGTTTTAATATGTAATTTTTATATAGTAAGACACATGATAAGTTGGCCTACATTTGTGCTCCTGCCTCAGATCCCACCAATGTTAAGGGTGAGCCTGTCTTAAAGCATGTGATGCATCAGAAGACATCGAAAAGGACAAAGCTCTGGGTAGTTCTTGAAGCAGTTCATCCAGTGATGCGTGGAGAATGTTAGATAACAGGAGATACTTACTGAGAGCTATTTTGGGGTAAATGATGAA
This sequence comes from Avahi laniger, assembly GCA_963575035.1. Lineage (NCBI taxonomy): Eukaryota > Metazoa > Chordata > Mammalia > Primates > Indriidae > Avahi > Avahi laniger. The sequence goes on from CAUYSK010104210.1 coordinate 60,084, forward strand.
ATTCTCAATTATGAATTAACTTTTCAACCTGATTTCCATATGTTTAATCTGCATGACTCATTTAGTAATACTTCAAAAGATAGTTTACATAGACTAGGAGACTTTATGCCCATCAATACCTGAGTGGATTAATAAAATGTGGTATACGTATACCATGGAGTACTATTCAGCTTTAAGAAACTATGGTGATATAGCACTTCTTGTATTCTCCTGGATAGAGCTGGAACCCATTCTACTAAGTGAAGTATCCCAAGAATGGAAAGACAAGCACCACATGTACTCACCATCAAATTGGTTTCACTGATCGACACCTAAGTGCACATATAAGAATAACATTTATTGGCTGTCGGGCAGGTGGAAGGGGGGAGGAGAGGATGGGTATATGCATACATAATGAGTGGATGCGCACCATCTGGGGGATGGACACGCTTGAAGCTCTGACTGGGGGGAGGGGGGACAAGGGCAACATAGGTAACCTAAACATCTGTACCCTCATAATATGCTGAAATAAAAAAAAATAATAGGAGACTTTAGAAGTTTATTACATTGGCAATATCATTCTGAAGGACCTTGTCAATCTATTAAAGTATACTTTAGAATATACATTATGATAATTATTGATCTGAATATCAGTACTTAAAATATATGATTGTTTATCCATCAGTAAGTAAAGGTTTACTTACCCACTGACTTCTTAAATATATGCAATAAGATACAGTTGGAGATGTATCCTATAAATATATACAACTATTATGTACCCATAATAATTAAAAGTAAAAATTTAATAAAAGATATAGTTGGAGAAAATATGAGAAAATCACAAAAGATGAATTTACTTACAAGACAAGTATGTGCCTTACATTAATAAGCATGGCACAAAAAAGACCTAAATATTATACAGCTGCCACAGAAAAGCTAAATGATCACTCAGTAAATTTCATCTGGAGTTGTCAGTGATATGTAGAACTTTACCTTGAAATGGCATTGACCAAATGGCTTTTTTTCTTAGTGAGTCATTCCACTCCATTTTACCTTCATGAAATAATCTTAGGCACATGACAAGCATCCTCTGGTAGCCTCATCTACAGAGTAATTGTTATTCTCGGTCCTTAAAAGTTAGAGACTGTAGACATTATGAAGGTCAGGAAAGTGACCTCCATTTCTTTTGTAGCTAACTTTCAGCACTCCTGGCTCCAGCTGTTTTGAGAGCTGATGTCACACTACAATTCTAGGAGGGTTTGATTGACAATGCTGCATGAGAGCCCATCCAAAAAATTAATCTGTGTTGGAAACAGCGAGATGCCCTCAAGACACTCAGTCAGTTGGCTCTTTTTTGCTTTTTCTTAGAGATAGTAAGGATTATAGCAATCCTTCTGTCCTTGAGAAAAGATATCACGCAGACATCAGTGCAGCGTCTCATGTCTGTATTTTCAGCAGGTCAGCCATCTGATCTGGGAGCTTTAGTCTTCTTCACAATCATACTGAAATGTCAGTTTTGTCAAAAGATAGTATCACATCCATGCCAAATGTCTGGGTGGTGGGGCTGCCTTGGGTCATGGTGACACTATCTACAATGATGGAAGAGCTTGAAAGATGATCACAGAGGCATTGTTGCTATGTCCAAAGCATCCTCCTCTGTCAGCTCTTCAGAAACTCCTTCGTAACCATGGAGTTCGAAATAATCTTTCATGTGAAACACTTTAAAATGTCACATTACAATTGCTGTTATTCTGGCTAGCCTTTAGTTTTCATGGAGCAAAAAGAGAAGAGAGGAGAAGTGCTTTTGAATGTAAGCCCTGAGAAGGCAGGGGCCAATGCTTCTTCATGATCTGATAGCTATTTTAATTCTGTGTCTTAAAGACACATAGATCCAAGGTTAGGCATGAAATAACTTTGAAGTCCCCATATCCTAAAAAATCAGAATGGTCTCAAAGATGACGGGTTACCCCAAATCCTTATGTCTGCCATTTATTTTCTCCATTCCCTTCAACCTAAAACTGCAGTTCACACTCTGCCTTAATCAATGACCTTTACAATCAAAGAATAAACTAGATCTCCCATAAAACCGAAGTCACAACCCAGAGGTTCTACTTCAGCTACCCTTACAGACTCTGATACCTCTGCGAATGAAGGACTTGCCTTAGCTTGCATCTTGCAAAATACAAAGGAAAATACCTTTGAGAGGAGAAAGAACTATATATCGACATAGCAATAGATTCAAAAAAGGCACATAACAGGAGGGGGTTTGTTCCTTTCCCCCCTGAACTATCAGAGAAATGATAGAAAACAGATCTGGAACACAATCCCTTTAGGTTGTGAGGCCAGCCATGAACTCTGCCATCAGAGCTGTGAATGTCTTGAAGGAAAACATCACAGCTATTTTACTTAGCAAGAGATAAAAATACCATGTGCAGCAGAGCCGGGCCTGAGAGCTATCGTTTCCCCTCTGACTTCTGCTTGCTGCACTCTGCTGAAAGATGTTATGGCTGACCGACCCTCAAAAATAGACACCGTGATGGTGATATATTGTGGCCCTTGAAGAATTTAATTGTCAAATTGACATTTATCAAAAGCTTTAGTGCATTTCAAAGATAAATCGTGCAAGTTTGGTTCACATCAAAGAGCCCCTGTCCTCCTCCATTCACAGCGCGGGCCGGCTTCAGCAGTCAAGTCATGTGTGAAAAATGATCCCCTTCCACTCCCAGCTCCTTTAAGCACTGCACTGGTGACAGATAATCAGAAATTTAAATGTTAGCCTCCTCTTCAGAAAGTTCTTAAAATAATGGAGGACCCATTGAGACCATTTGTATTTGAAAGGAATGCTAAATAATTTAGCGTGCAGGAGCAGGATGTGCTGTGCTGGGCAGATAAATGATGAAACCCCAGCGCAGGCTCTCTTCAGCAGTTGCCACGCTAATTACAGATCAATTACTTCCCAGTTGTTTGCAACCTTATCAAAGAATGGTAAATTTACTGAGAGCAAAGTGTGATAAGATGACTTTTCATTATTACAGTAGATTTGTTGAAACAGCTCCGACACTGAGATTAATAAGAGCTCGCCCCGGGGTAATAGGATCCCTGCACATGTAGGGAGAATTTGAGAGCTGAAAACCGGATGCTAGGCGCTATCATAAAAACCCTTCCTCTCATTAACTGTTATCACAAGTGAGTCCGTAATGGAGAAGTGAGGCAGGGAAACAACCCGTTCACTGAAACTCGCCTGAAATAATGTAGCTCTTTCCTCCACAGAAAAAAGGCACATTGAAAATCAAAGGAAAGTTAAAGCATTTTGGTTTGGGAGCAAGAGCGGACTCTGCATGTGTATTTGTCGTGGTGGAGTTGGGGTGTGTACGTGTATGTGTACATTCTGGCTGAGTTCCCTTTTCATTAGGACAGTCACGGAGAAACAGCCTGTGCGGTGTCACTATAAAGAGAATCGTAGTGGTTTTTGAAGTGGATGTCAGTGGAATCACTTCAGGGCTGAGAGCAATCAAGATTTGGGGTGGCTGCTAGGATCACACCCAGCAAGATTTCCTCCTGGGAGGAAAAACTGAGAGTTCAGAGAGGCCAGGGAATCTTTCAGATTTGAATAAGTAATGTGTGATGTGCTGAACACAGCACATAGAGCTATGGAACCTATGGAACCCTCTTTCTTTCTTTTTTCAGTTGAGAAATAACTCATTGAGAACATTTATATTGGTTTAATTTTAAGACCAGCACACCAGTCTATTAAGCTTTTATAGGCCATTTTCACCTCTCTCCTGATAACCCCAAGGCCCCAGGGGGCACTTGGAGCATCTGTGGATTTATTTATTCAAATTTTCAAGCTATTGCTATTTTAAAATTTCTGATCTGGTCAGAGGAATCTGTAGGAAATAAAGAGAAAGTTCCACCAATAACTTGGGTGACTAATGTTTAAAATCCTGGTGAGAATGCAGGAAGAGAGAAGCTGGAAGGCAAGAACCAGCTCTTACATTTTAGTAAAGTCTTTAATAATTTTTTCCCTGACATTTAAAGGATGTAAGTAGCCACAGGGTAAAGGTTAGATCTCTTTGTGAATTGAAAACTGGTTAGGAAAGGGACGAACTTGGTGGACTTGTACAGCAGCATGTGATAGCAGGACACGCGCCCTCACCCTTGTTGAGAGCTGCTGATAGGAATGTGAACTGAATATGGGTTTCCATAAATGATGTTTAACTGAACTTCTTAGGAATTCTAGTCAATTAAGCTCTATATGATTATCCTTATTTTTTGAACATCCTCAAATAAGTAAATGGAAGCCCAAAGACGAAAATAATTCCTCCCAGATTACTTCCTGAAGCAGACGTGAATCCTTGCTGCAGATGTTCAATGTCTGTGATTCTGTTCCTTTGAGGATAAGCCACAGCAAATTTGAAGACTTTTCAGATGCACCCAAACAAATCAGGAAAGAGGCCAGGGGAAAAACATGTAGCGCTTAATTTGGACAAATGAAAGGAAAGATGATAACGACTGGGGAAGGATAATATAAGGTTTTCCTACTTCAAACTTGATTCATACACCTACAAATTTAATTCATACACATCCCTGTGGAAGGGTCTTGGGAATAATTGGCAACCAATCAGTATCTTTTCTAGCAATGTGAGCCACAGACACCAAGAAAGCAAAGTGAAAAAGTGAGTCAACGTGGCATCAATAGTAATGGTTATTTGTGTGTGTTCACCTTATGTATTTTTGCCACTACAAAAAAAATAAGCAAAAGCTTTTCGAGAATAATAAAATATCTTCTTTAGAACTTTTGCCATTAAGTCTAGAAGGTAGCAAACCACCAAAACCAAATGTTTGTATCCTCTTTTCCTCAATGGACATACGTTAGACTGTTCGTAAAGTGATAAGAGAGAACAGAAAGCTCAGAAAAGCCTTGGAAAACCACACAATGGAGTCTTAGGCCTAGATTTCTCTCCTCTGTCCCTTGGTTTGACTTAATTCAGTCTTGATGGTTATTTGGACATAGCAGCATACTGCTTTGCACTTTCTTTTGCAAATTTCTTTTCCTTCATTTTAAAAATCAGACTGGGAAAACTAGTGGGGGGGTTGCTATTACATAAAGAGGGAATAGAGAAAGGGAGCTCGTGTCGTTTATGAATTACACATGTTGAAATATTTAGCATGGACTCTCTCGCGGCAGATGTGTTTGATGTATTCAAACACGTGCATATTCAAAAATCACGAGAGGTGTTAGGAAAGTTGATCAGCTCTCTCCACACTTCCTGCCCAGAATGTTAGAACAAAGGATCACTTGATGAAACTGAGGGGCAAAGATTTATGAGGGGTGGGTGTGGGGGGTGCAATATGAAAGGAAATTCCACTTCACGTTACACTCATTCACCCTTCTGAATCTGCGTCCTTGGAAATCCTTGATTTAATAACATAGCTGGATTTTAATACAGTTAATTTTATGACTGTGCCACTTGTATAAGATTTAGCTGAAATTATGATTAAAAATAATAAAATCTCATCTTTGGATTATAAAACATCCCTGGAATGATTGACTTGAGTCTATGTAGTGTTGGCAAAATTATTTGAGGGAAGAGTTAGATTTATTTTCCTTCTTCACAAGCAGTGCCTTTGCATCGTTACAGAGCTAAATGAACCTTTTTGCCTTAGAAAATCTTGTTCATGACAACCTGAAATGCCCATTGTTGAAGAGACTGCTTCATTTTGGTGTTAGCTGTCATTTTCCAAAACGTTATGTTCAGGTCCCATTTTAAGAATTCATACTTTTTTATTATAAAAGTAATATATGCTCATTTAAGAAAATACAGAAAATTAAAGAAAGAAGGAAACACCTGCTATCACCCAGACACAGAGCTACTATTAACTTTTAATGAATTTTACTTTAATCTTTTATTTTCTATACAGAGGAATTTTCACTTGCTGGCTGGCTGGTTTGTATAGTATATAATCATGCTTATTTAGAATTTTGTGTCTTGCCTTTCTGACAACATTTTAGCATAAGTATTTTTATGTTATTGCATAATCTTCATAATCGTTGCAATGGTTATATAACATGTCTCTGAAATCATAAACACTTGTTTACTTAATCATTCCACCATTATTGAATATTTAATTTGTTTTCTATTTTTTGCTATTGTTTAGAATTGTTTATTTGGAATAAATTCCTGTAAATGGTGTTACCAAGTCGAAAAACATGAATATTTAAAAAGACCTCCCTAATTTCAAATGCAAATAACGAGGAAAAAAATAGATCGATAGGTTTGTTTGATTCTATATTTTATTATTCCAATAATAAGACATCTCTTTAGGTAGGAAACATCAGTTGTAAGCCTTATGAATAAACCCATGACTGCCCCATCATAAAGATGGGACCTGAGGTCCTCGCTGGGTTTCAGTGCCCTTTAGAGACACCCACACCATTCCAAGTGGCCATCGTTTTTATGGGACATCAGCTTCCCAACTGGTTTGTTGACTCTTTCTAGCAAACTTTTGTCCTTTTTTACATAGCATTCTCAAATACATACACATTCTCAAATTCCCCTTGTGGAAAACATCTACAATTGCTGCCCTGAAGCTTCTTGAGGGTATTTTCCTTTCGGTACTTATGTAAAATTGAATTTGCTTTCTTTTTGTTCCTTAGGAAACAGTAAACTCACCCAGGGACACTCCAGGGCAAATCTGCTAACACAAATAAAGAGAGTTGGGCTGGATTTCAGAAAAGAGTATTTTAGAATGGGTAAAAATGTTTTAGACCACAGGAAGTGGATTTTTAAGAAGGTTGATGATACCGTATTCAGATCTCTTTCCCACGACTTCTTTCCCAAGTGCTCCCGTGTTACAGGAACGAGCCTCAGCTAGGGAGGATCCTCGCCGTGCGGCGGCAATGGGTACCGTCCAGTCCCCACTATCCTGCGGCACTACGTTACCACAGCAGCAGAACTTTCCCTCTACGACAAGGGTGGGCTCGTCCTCCTCCTCATGCTCCGAGACCCTGCTTGAGCTTGTGATGCCACGTACTGGCAGCTCTGCCGCACACGCCTCCTGCTGGGAAGAAGGTGAGCAGAGGGAGGTACGTTCCAGAGAAGTCAGGCCAGGGCTTGCAGGTGAAGTTAAGGAAACGATTATCCTTGGTGAGGAGGCTTTTATGGGGAGAAAATAAGGTCATACTCTAAGGCAGACTATAAGCAAGTTTTTTCAGTCCAGGGTTGTTAAATTTTTTAACAAATTAGTCATCTCTAAAAACTGTGCAAATCCATAGGAAAATGGAAGTCCGTTATTTGTCTGTTAAAAAAATCAGATGATAACTTAGGCTGCATTTCCTTGAAGTACTAGCCTGAGTACCAACTCCGCCCTCACCCCAGGAGACATTCCTTGCTGTTCACCGTGGTTCCCACCTTTCCCTGTTCATTTCTCAACCTTCTCACTGCAATCACTCTCATCTCCTGGACAAGTCGGCTCCCGAATTTGTGACCTTCAAAATGCAGGGGTGTGCCTAGGAAGAATTGTGGGGTGTATCATTCTATATTCAATGTGACAATACCTTGCCTTCCTCATGGACGTTAGGGGCCAATGTTATTCCAACTCCTTTGACCATAACAACACTCTCCAGAACTCTGCGCACTCCCCTGTACAAATCCTTGGTTGTTCACCTGAACGATCACATAAATAAGCAATGGACTTGACTTCCCATTTTCTTCAAAGTGGAAACTTTCATTAACCAAAATTCTGTGAACTGTTTTGCTCACTGTATTAGTGTGATGCTAATTTAGTAAGAAAGTATAGCTTACTCACTAAAACCTGGTGTCTAGAAGGAAGTGTTGGCCGTGGTCACTCAACCCTGGGAAACAAAACTGAGGTCTACAAAAAGAGAGAGAGAGAATTCCTTTCCATCACATCACATTTCACAGTGTATTGATTTTGTTTTTCACCACATAAAGGTGTAATTTTCATTTACAAAAACTAATAACATAAGATGACGTGGGAGAATGGATTTAACTTTAAATAAAAAGTCAGGGTATGATATTACGTATACAGCAGGATCCCAATTTACCCCAAAAATGATGTTTTATGTGCATATCAAAAGTCTGAAAGGGGATGGATGAATTCACACCTAACGAGTACAATACATACTATCTGGGGAATGGGCACACTTATAACTTTGACTCAAATGGTGCAAAAGCAATTTATATAACCAAAACATTTGTATACCCATAATATTCTGAAATAATAAATAAAAATAATTTTTTTTTAAAAACTCTGAAAGGGAATTGTTCACAATGTTAGTTGTGATTATCTCTAAGTGGTGAGATACAAGTAAATTTTCCTCTTCATATTTATAAGTGTTTTAAAATTAAGAAATAAACATTTGTTGCTATTATTATATTTTAAAATCATGTTAAAATACTTAATTTAAGGCTGAGAATAGATTGATTTGTTTGAGCCTTTCTCTCACTAACTGCTTTGTAATGTCCAGCTTTCTTAAAACATATGTTGTTTATTATCTTTGAGTCAGGGCTATGTTATGGGAGGATGTTGTTCTAGAACCTCTTATAATTATACAAATTGAGATAGCATTCCAAAATCTTTCTTTAAAAAGATATCAGTTGTTATTATATTGAGATTATGCTCTGTATTGACAAAATTCGATGTTCATATCAAATAATTAAATGTCTATTTGTTTCTCTCTTTATAATAAAAGGAATCATACTTATTTTCACATCTCCAGGTCTGGTCTGAGGCCAACCCATTTCACAGACAAGACAATTGAGGAAATACCAGGAAACAGGGATCAGGGGAGGAGTCTATCTGATATTTATTAGCCTGTAATACTTTTCAGCTGAATGGCAATTCTGTGTCACTCTTTCATTTCTGGGTTTTAGGGCAAAGGAATGTATAAAAATGGCCAAAAAGGCCGAGGGTGGTGACTCACGCCTGTAACCCTAGCACTCTGGGAGGCCGAGGCAGGCGGCTCATTTGAGCTCAGGAGTCCGAGACCAGCCTGAGCAAGAGTGAGACCCCATGTCTACTAAAAAAATAGAAAGAAATTAATTGGACAACTAAAAAATATACATATAAAATAAAATTAGCCAGGCCTGGTGGTGAATGCCTGTAGTCCCAGCTACTCAGGAGACTGAGGCAGGAGGATTGCTTGAGCCCAGGAGTCTGAGGTTGCTGTGAACTAGGCTGACGCCATAGCACTCTAGCCCAGGCAACAGAGTGAGACTGTGTCTCAAAAAAAATAAAATAAAAAAGGCCAAAAAGAATGAAACTATTAGAATTCTAGAGGAAGATGTTGGAAATATTCTTCTAGACATTGGCCTTGGCAAAGAATTTATGAAGAAGACCCCAAAGGCAATCACAGCAACAACAAAAATAAATAAATGGGACCCGATCAAATTAAAAAGCTTCTGCACAGCCAAAGAAACCATCACAAGAGCGAACAGACAACCTACAGAATGGGAGAAAATTTTTGCATGCTACAAATCCGATAAAGGGCTGATAACCAGAACTCGGGAAAATCAACAAGAAAAAATCAAACGACTCTATCAAAAAGTGGGCAAAGGACATGAACAGAAACTTTTCAAAAGAAGAGAGAATAATGGCCCAAAAACATATGAAAAAATGCTCAACATCTCTAATCATCAGAGAAATGCAAATTAAAACCGCAATGAGATATCACTTATCTCCAGTAAGATTGGCCTTTATCAAAACGTCCCAAAACAATAAATGTTGGTGTGGATGCGGAGAGATAGGAACACTCATGCACTGTTGGTGGGATTGCAAACTAGTGCAACCTCTGAGGAAAGCAATATGGAGATATCTTAAAGAGATACAAGTAAAAGTACCATTCGATCCAGCAATCCCATTACTGGGCATCTACCCAAAAGAGCAAATGATACTGTATAAGAAAAACACCTGCACCTGAATGTTTATAGCAGCACAATTCACAATTATAAAAATGTGGAAACAACCCAAGTGTCCATCAATACATGATTGGATTAACAAAATGTGGTATATATATACCATGGAGTACTATTCAGCTTTAAGAAACA